>JAXIVJ010018861.1:0-12500 GCA_036785665.1 Chirona hameri
ATTGCTTAGAGAAATGCTAAGGCAAAAAAGTCCAGTCCAGTCAAATTATTTTGAAGCCTTTATCTACTTTCAACAATTTTTGACCTTTTTAGCATGCAATAGTGCAGCCCACATTTACCTGACACACAAGCCAAGAGTATGCTTTTTGGTCCAGTCCAATAGTATTAGCCCAGCAGGTACAACATAGATAAAAAATTGGCTTACATATAATTGTGCATATATGTATCGTGTATAGATGTTAAATGTATAGATGTTAAATGGTAAAACAAAGCTAAAGCTGAATGGATATTGCCACCTCGCAGGCCAATATGGAGTTTTTGGTGGGTATTGGCAGACAGGGGCGTCGCCACGTTTATTTTACTGGGGGACGCAGTCACAGTCAAAAGTCAAAGTTGTTGACCGGGGGGGGGGGGGGGGTAGCAGCAATGGAGATATAGGGTTCGTTTTTTGGGGGAGGGCAAAAAATACGCTCAGTTTCATCTGCGAAAAGTTGTTGACCCGGGGGGGGAGGGGGGTGACATCGGGTCGTCAGCGCAAGACAAAATTATGGGAGGGAGGGGTTGGCGTTGGGTCCTCAGTGCAAAACAGTCTTTAACCGGTGGCGGGGGAAGTTTTTTCCTAATTATCCCGCGCCCCACTGGGGTATTCAGCCGAACACGCCCCCCCCCCCCCCCCCTTCGTGATCTTCCGATCCAATAACCGCAGCGAGAGGCGCAATGAGGCAATCGAAAGCTCTTAATGAGACGCATCTAAAGCATACGTGAAATTTTCCAAATAAGGTCACATGTCAGGTCAAAGCCAGGTAAAAGGTCACAATCTTTTGACTTTGACAGATTGGGGCACTTTATTTTGCAACTGCACGATTTCTATTTTTTTTATTTTAGCTTTTCGACATTTTGGGATATCGAAAAAAGGAAAGATGTCAGCTTGCAGTTTGTATTGTTCCGACATTGCCGTACACTGATAAAAACTATGCCAATTGTCAGCTGTACCCAGGAGCGTCGCCGATAAGTTTTCAGTGGGGGAGGGGGGGGTGGGTTAGTCGGCTGAAATGACTAAAGAAAAATTACCAATTTTGTATGCGTGTATTTAAGCTTTTACAGCATTTTAAATGTGGACTTCAATGCTATAGTAGGTATACTTGTAATTTAGCGCCACGAAGCGGCGTGAAATTTGTACGGGCTTGCCTGATAAAACCCAGAAACATAGGGGGTGGGCCTAGTAGAGAATAAGAAGCTAGACATGCTATTCATTCAATTCACCATTACAACGGTCCGAAGACGATGGCGATAGCTTCGTTATGACGATGGCCACCGATGTGACGCCGCGAAGCGGCATGAAAATGCTAATTTTAGGTCGTGGAAAACGAAAATGTAATATTGGAACCAGACTCAGGTAACCCCTATTCCTGGTTGCACACCTCGGTATGATTAAAAAAATTGAAATTAAGGTAGTTTTTAATATACATATTCTTCGGATAGTAAATCACGATGACCGGTGGCAGTCAGCGCTCAATAGTACGTATGATAATAATAACTGTATACATGTGTACCGAACTGTAACAAACAACTGGTAAACGTTAAAATGGTTTGAAAGCAGCATGACTTTTCCGCACATAATTAATAATAACACATGTTTATATATATATATATATATATATATATATATATATATATATATATATATATATATATATATATATATATATATATATATATATATATATATATATATATATTATATATATATATATATATATACCGCACATAATTCCGCACACATTTTCTTTTCCGCATTTTCCGAAAGCAGAACGACTATTCCGCATATAAATGGTCCCTGCGGATCTGTAGGAGCCTGGGGCGAGATGGCTTGGGGAGATCGAGATGGTCCTGGCCTGATCTCACTAATAGCTCTTCGGTCCAGCAAGTTGGGCACCGCTGGAGCAGCTTCCTGGTGCCGATGTCCGTGTCTTTGCGTTCGCGTCGCTTTTTTCGGAACTCGGCAGACTAGCTAAACATGTAGCCCGCTTGAAAGGTAATATTTTGTGAAGGGAATGGGCCTTGGGGATAGCAATTAGGAACCGCCAAGGAGAGACTGCCAGACACTTAATGAATTAATTTTTACATTTTCCAAATTTGTATAAGCAATTGCGTATTGTGTCATGCCGTGAAGCGGCGCGAAATTTGCAAGTTTTCACTGTGGGTAGATGGATTTTAACTGCTGCAAAAGCAATGTTTACAACTGTACGTCAGACCGTTGGGGGCAGGGGGAAGCATAACATAGTATCAGGACTTTTTTTGAGGGGGGGGGGGCATGGTCCCCTTGCCCCCCCCCCCCCCCCCTGGTTCCGCCCCTGTTCCTTGATAAGTTTTGTTTTTGTTTTACTAACCATACCTTCAGTGCTGTGAATATGTGGAGTGAAACGCATCGAGTGGTAGTCGATATGATCCGTTAAACTAGTTGCTCATTAGTCAGGAATATGTCCCATGTTGATGTGCAATGCGCAGTCCTTGCATGAGCGTGCCGCTGTGCGGGTGTATGTTTGAAGTTGTCAAAGCTGTATTTTTTCCGAATTAATACCAACACAAAATTGAATTGCCCGCTGCGTGACGTCGACATTTATATTCGACATTTATGTCTTGATTCGTCGATATCTATATGCATGGTTCACCACCGTTGACCGGGCATTACAAATGTCTTCCCATCAGCAATAACGCTGTTTCGCGACACTTTGCAATTTTTCTGGCATAAAACCCATCCTCCCGATATGGAAGGATTTGTAGTAAGTTCAAGTGCTCTTTTTATGTGAAAGAGGGGCCGGAAAATTAAGCCGGTGAATCCAGGAAGTTCATGGGATTTGCACCCCTCTAGGCCGGGGCGGGGCGCCCCGGCCTAGAGGGTCTCTGGGTATGGCGCCCCCTGGCAGTGGACCCCCCCCCCCACTTCTTAGAAGGTAGCGACGCCTCTGCACCAGGGCCACTGCAGAGCTGACCAAGTGGCCCAATGTCGAAAATTCGGGGTTCGGAGACATATTCAAGGTCACGTGGCACGTGCATTCGAGTTTGCCCAGGATAGGCACCACCACCAGCATGTGGGCATCCACCAATAGCTGCCATTCAGAAAATTTAGAGAAAATTTATCGATTCATTTTTGCGCTAGGGGCCATCTTAGTTTGGCCCCATTATAAGTATATGGGAAATGGCACGTGCCTGCCGCGCGCGCTTCGAGGTTTTCCCACACTAGCGGACCCTGCCATCATCTAGAGTGAGTGAGCCCCGTCAGTGAGCGATATGCTGAAAATTTCGGATAAATTTACCGAGCCGTTTTCCAGAGCATCAACTTTTACCGATCTCAGACACGAATCGGAAAACAAAGCCCGGAGCAGCTCAGATTGTTTTTCTATAGAAAAACACAATTCTAAAGAATAGTGTTATTTTCAATATAGAACCTTCGGTTACCAATGAAATAACACATATCCAATGCACCAAAGTTTCCTTGTCCTTGTCTTGTACACAAATATATACCTTTACCTGTATGGACTTCCCTCTGGCGATCACACTTTTCACTAAGTCTTGTACACATCCTCTGCTTCGTATCAGTGCACCAGTGCAGCTTCACTGCAGTGGAGCTGCACCACTGGGAAGGCCGTCATACCCAGAGAAAAGTAAAACCCCAATATCAGCCTTTAGCTCACTGTCGTGCAGGCCGAACAGTGCATCGTTCTTTACGTCAGCCACATATCAGAGTGTTTCTCTTTTGATCAATTCAAAAACAGCCGGTGAAAAAGGCTTCACGGGCAAAACAAATCCACAGGCATGATCTCTCCAGCTGATGACCTCTCCAGTACTGTCTGTTCCAGCTTCGTCCTGATGGCTGGGGTCATCTTCTCTGGGGGAATGTCACTAGCGTGGCCACATATTTGTTTAGTGTGAGGGGGGGGACGAAGTGCCGGATGAACCATCGGTCCGCGAAAATGTGAAGGCAAATCAGTTTCTACTTAATAATGTATCATTATAAACGTATTGTTTTCTTGTATATACCAGCTTTATTTATTATATTTTAATTTGTAACCGGTCAAAAACAAAATCGAAAATATGCACGGTAGAATGTTAAACATATATATGTAGCATTATTCGATAGGCACTGACAGGCAATGATGACAGTCATTTTCAACAATTAAATCACCACACATGCTCTATATAAAAATACATGTTACCACAAGCTGTTTGGAATTCGCTTCCCAAGTTGATACATAACCTAGTTATTCGTGTTACATAGATAGCTATTTAATACTAATGACGAGAAGTGGCAGACACCTGTCCGCTGTCCGTTCGGATGTCGCCTCGTTGACTCCGCGCACCTTGCAGTCACAACCGCGAAATTTGGCAGTTTAGTGGGGATGTAGGGTCGCACTATCGTACGCAAATTTTACGTCCATCCATGATAGCAATAGTCTGCCATTTTAATTATTATTAATATGATGTGAATATCAGAACTCGTAGGCGCCTCCCGGCTGCCACTGAACTGGCTTTTTGCTTTCGGGAGGCACTGTCTCAGTGGTAATGACCTAATGGGGGGTCAGGGTATTTGCTAGATATTTAGGTCAGTGATGCGATACAAGGCAACGTCACTGGCGTGTTTTTGCTATCTTCTGCATACGCTCAGCGCACTGTTCTGAGTGCTGACCGACCCGAGGTGCCCATATCTGTACCAGGAGGACGGATAGCGCTGGGTTCGGTGACCGTCCGGCTCGTTATGCGGGGCAGTCGTTTTGTGGGCGGCTGGCCGAGACGGATGCGGATGAAGTTACTCATGTACTTGAAGTAATGGATGAAGTAGTTATCAAAAAACTACATCGCTTTGCAAACTTTGAACGCATTTGGGCAGAGCATTGTCTGTCATTTAAAAACAAAACAAAATAGTCAGAAGCTTTTGAATATATAGGTTTCCGAGTTCAGGAACCGGCATAAAACACTGCAAATTGAAACTGACCTTTCCGCTCTGTTACCAAGAATGCAAAAGCGAATGAAATAACATGTTGGTTACCAAACACTCCAAAACGTACATTGATATATCTGTCTCATTGATCATGTGTACCGATAGGTACACACGTATTGTATTTATTCAATACAATATATTTTCGATTCATCAGGTACCTTGTTATTGAATCAACTTCTAATAACCATGTTAGGTCCCTTTCTTGCAAACTCGGTTTTAAACACAACAGTAGATATGGACTGCGACAGGGACGAAGAACCATAAACACTGTCATCGTCTGCATGTAAAGCCTGCCTGTAAGTGCATAGTTAACCGTCGCGATAGTGATGTAGCTGTGTAGCCTATGTATGTCGAGTTTGAGCGGCGCGCGCAGTCGCCGACAGTACATTTGAACTCCTATATTGCATTGTTGGCTTTCAGAGGTCTTTGGATAAGTTGTTGTTCATGATGAGGTCTGAAGTCCTTGGACTTGTATAATAGACTATCAGCTTGATACTGTTCTGGGGTCAGCTGGGATACAGTTTCTGGCTAGAATGTCACTTACAGCAGATTTTTCGTCGGCTGTGGACATTCTGTTTCTGTAGTAGAGTTTGATGTCAGCGGTCGGTTCTGCTCCACCACCCTCTGTTGATGATCGAAAGTGTTTAAAGAGCTGTGTTTTTTTTTTAATCTGGTTATCAATTTCAGTTAGGCTGAAGTTGTTGCTGACTAGGATGTTTCTGATCCTATTGAATTACTGGTGTACTAGGGCCCATGTTGTAAAGTGTGTCAGTGCCATGTGCACGAATTACACTTTCTTTGTATTTATCTGGGCTCTCGCTCAGGCCATTAACCCGGCAGTCACTTGGGTATATTCTGTAACACGACTCACTGGGGGGGGGGGGGGGGGCCTTTTTTTAGCCCCCCCCCCCTGGTATCTTCAGAACCAATGATCGCAGCGGGACGCGCAAAGCGGCATTCGAAAGCGCTCAATGAGATAAACCTAACACAAACTTAAACAAATCAAATTAAGGTCACATGTCAGGTCACGGTCAAGGCAAACGTCAAAATCGAGGTATTTGAGTTTATGGACAATACTTGCCATCCATGGCCTTCGATTGCGCCTATAATCACCCAAAGTGCTGTCAAAGGTATGATACATATCCCACATGAGCTAAAGTGAGATTGTTGGAAAAGATCAAAATCAAAGTCAGGTCACAAAAGGTCACTACACACAAAATATCTACGAAGTCATGCAGCACATGTTTTATGGATGCTTTTACGCGTAGAATTCGATAGTGGTAGTCATTTTACCACCTGATTTCATTTACGTGAAGTTAGTGTCAAGTTCAGGTCAAGTTCAGGTCACTGAAGGTCAAAATTTGAAATTGATCAATCGAAATGACAAAAGCATGTTTCTATATCAGTTTTATCTTTAAAAAAACAGTGCTGGCATTTATTTGTCTGTATCCGGTCAATAAAAGCCCAAAAACGTAATTTCAAAATATGACGCCATGATTTACCCATACTTAATATGCCATGACAGTCAAAAAAGATGATATCATTTTGAAATGTGGTATGGTAGTTGCCCATATGTCGTTATCTGACATATATTCCGGTTTTTTTCAATATCTATGAAAAATTGATTTTGTGAGCATTTAAAAAAAGCATTAAAAAAATGTTTTGGGTCAAAAACCAAAATTTTCGCAATTTCGAGACAGCTGGTTTGTAGCCCTTGCAATTTTCTACCTTTTAGCGTTTTAGATTGCATTTTCTTTAAATGCAACATTTGTACGGCCTGGCAGAGTTTAGCCGATTTTGGTGTCAAAATCGTGTTTAGTGACATCACTAAATTCACTATATCTCGAAAAATTATGACGATTTTTTTTCGTTTTTTTTTTTCTCAAAAGGTGTACAAATGATGCCCGGAAAGGTACTAAAAGTTTGGCGTCGATATCTGCATTAGTTATTGAGATATTCCTAATATTCCTAAGGGGGGGGCTAAAAAAAGCCCCCCCAGTGACTCGCGGGTTAAGACATCTACCAATATCAGTGGGTTTCCTGTAAACCGAGGTAACGATTGTTTTATTTGAAGTATCAACTGTTACATCTAGGAATGGATTTCGGTAGTTTACTGACATTTCGAACGTGAATTTGAGAATTAATGTGTCTTCAAGTTCGGATTTGAGGAACATGAGTTGTTCGTCAACAATATCAACAAATATGTTATCAGTGTACCGGCAGTACGTGAAAGGTTTCTTCTAGGCTCTCTAAGGTCAGTGATTCTATCTGTGCCATATACGTTTCTGCAAATGACACCCCAAGGGGGAACCCATTGCGACCCCATCGATCTGTCGGTAAAGTTTGCCCTCTGGGCATTGGAAAGAGTGTCTTTTGTGCATATCTCAAAGAGACGTTTGAGTTAGCTCTTGCTCTAGGTAAACCTGGCGCCGTGATAGACGCATGAGAGTACACGTTCTCAAGAAGCATATCAATCGTCTGATCGACAGGGACATTCGTAAAGAGTGAAGATGCGTCAAGAGATGCCAGGGTGCCATGCCTCTCCCGTACTCTGAGTATTTCTATGAATTCTTCAGACGATCTCAGGGAATAAGTTTTCGGTATGCAAGGTGAGATAATAGAGTTCAGCTGTATAGCTACATTGTAAGCTGGCGTGATAATCCATACAAAATGATTGGTCTAATAGGGCTAACTTCTTTAAGTGTCTGGGTTTCCATAAAAGTAACCTGAGTTAATCTCACCTCTCAGTTTCTGGAATATTACGCCACCGTTCTCTGCGTTAGCGACATCGATTACATCATTCAGGATGATTGTATATTAGAACAAGTTTTATATCACATTATTCTAGAACATTCAAACAATAATTCGAAAAGATTGAAACTGTGATGTATAGCTTGTCTTGCGTGTGCGCATTATTTCATCTTGTGTATATGGTGCTGATCAAGTCTTTTATGACGAAACGCGTCCACCTATGTGTTTGCTTTCCTGTGTCATATATGCAGGGGCGTAGGAACTATGTTCAAGTTGGGGGGGGGGGGGGGGGGGGGGCAGGAGGCATTCTGAAGTCGATTATTTCCATGCAACGCCCATAGACGTAATGTTAAAATCAAAAATGTTGAGGGGGACGGTTGCCCACTGCCCCCCTGTTCCTACACCTATGCATATATGCCATAATTATCTGTATATGAATACATTTGTCAGACATGAACGGAACAACAACAAGCAACACAGAGATGAAGGAATACTACACCAAGAAGAAGCTAGCAAGCAGTTTTAATCGTCTCAAATTCCTCAATGATTGTATATTAGAACAAGTTTTATATCACATTCTTCTAGAACATTCAAATAATAATTAGAATATAATGAAACTGTGATGTATAGCTTTTCTTGCGTGTGTGCATTATTTCATCTTGTGTATATGGTGCTGATGAAGTCATTTATGACGAAACGCGTCCACCTATGTGTTTACTTTCCTGTGCCATGTATGCCATAATTGTCTGTATATGAATACACACACATATATTACATAGCTGAAGGGGGTCGCACGGGTGACATCGTAAAGCTAGACAATTAAAATGAACCTTAAACGGAAACAATAACAGAATCATACAAAGTCTATACGAGTGACTAACATAGGGTCTGGAATTCAAGATATTGACCGCCACGACGATGTTCATGCTACATACAGTAAGCATGATTTTGTATGTTTTACAGAGGGTAGGGGAGGGGGGTCAAACCAGAGTTCGTCACGGGCTGGGCCGGCCCTATGGGCCATGGGCCGGGCCTGGGCTGGGCCTGGGCTGGGCCTCAACTTTAAGGAAATCATCGGTCTCTGGACGGGCCTGGGCTGAGATGTTGAAGCTCAGGTCAGAGCTGAAAAATATTTCAACCAGCAGTTC
Organism: Chirona hameri; assembly: GCA_036785665.1. Lineage (NCBI taxonomy): Eukaryota > Metazoa > Arthropoda > Thecostraca > Balanomorpha > Balanidae > Chirona > Chirona hameri. The sequence goes on from JAXIVJ010018861.1 coordinate 8,898, forward strand.
ACTTCCACAGCAACACACTGTTGCTGTGGCTGTGGCTTTTTGTTTGTTTTTGGTTGGCATAGTTGGTTCATTGTTTCACATTTATAGTATACAAGTAAATATGCTAGGATAGTGATTGCAAATTTTCTGAAAATATGTATATGCTTAATCTGAACGGGCCGGACTGGGCCTGGGCCTCAATATTATCAATTTGACCGGGCCTGGTCCGGGCCTGGGCTTGTTGTTCATGGGCCTGGGCCGGGCTGGGCTGGGGGTTGGTGGGCCTGTGACGAACACTGGTTCAAACTTCAAACATGTTTGCGCTACTGAATTATATACGGGACTCAGTCGAAACGTTACGAAGCGTTACATTAAAACGGCAATATTCAACAGGGTGTTGAATATTGCCGAAGATAGCGTTACGTAATATATGGACGATCAATAGTAGGCGGCGTTCGGCGCGTCGCGACACGACGACGAGCTCTCGCACGGTGTAATGTGATACTCGCCCGCCCCGGGTCTGCCGCCCTCACATCATCACTCCATATTTATCTTTCACCAACACCTAACGGCTACCAGAATTCGGCGGGACGGGAGGGCGGAAGCACGAGTTTTGTTAGTCCTCGAGTAACCGATGTCATTTTACAGCTTCAAAACTGTAGTTACAGTAAAAACACTCCGATACATAAAACCGGCTATTCTGAGCGTCGTGTCAGGGTTAACCTGGGGGAGTTTTTTCACTGGGGGAGTTTTTTTTTAGCCCCCCTTAGGAATATTAGGAATATCTCAATAACTAATGCAGATATCGACGCCAAACTTTCAGTACCTTTCCGGGCATCATTTGTACACCTTTGAGAAGAAGAAAAAATTTCGTCAGATTTTTTTTTGAGATATAGTGAATTTAGTGAAGTCACAAAACACGATTTTGACACCAAAATCGGCTAAACTTTGCCAGGTCGTAAAAATGCCGCATTTGAAGCAAAATGCAATCGAAGAACGCTAAAAGGTAGAAAATTGCAAGGGCTACAAACCAGCTATCTCGCAATTTCGAAAATTTTGGTTTTTGACCCAAAAAAGAAGAAAAAAATGAACAAATTCTCACAAAATCAAATTTTTCAAAGATATTGAAAAAAAACGGAATATATGTCAGATAACGACACATGGGCAACTACCATACCAAATTTCAAAGTGATATCATCTTTTTTGACTGTCATGGCATATAAAGTATGGGTAAATCATGACGTCATATTGTGAAATTGCGTTTTTTGCCTTTTATTGACCGGATGCAGACAAATAAATGCCAGCACTGTTTTTTTATAGATAAAACTGATATAGAAACATGTTTTTTTCATTTCGATTTATCAATTTCAAATTTTGACCTTCGGTGACCTGAACTTGACCTGAACTTGACACTAACTTCACGTAAATGAAGCCAGGTGGTAAAATGACTACCACTATCGAATTATACGCGTAGAAGCATCCATAAAACATGTGCTGCATGACTTTCGTAGATATTTTGTGTGTAGTGACCTTTTGTGACCTGACCTTGGCCTTGATCTTGATCTTTCCAACAATCTCACTTTAGCTCATGTGGGATATGTATCATACATTTGACAGCACTTTGGGTGATTATAGGCGCAATCGAAGGCCATGGATGGCAAGTATTGTCCATAAACTCAAATACCTCGATTTTGACGTTTGACTTGACCGTGACCTGACATGTGACTTTAATTTAACAAATTTAAGTTTGCGTTAGGTTTATCTCATTGAGCGCTTTGGAATGCCGCTTTGCGCGTCTCGCTGCGATCATTGGTTCTGAAGATACCAGGGGGGGGGGCTACCCCCCCCCCCCCTGTTCAAAACGACACACATGCGTACACTGAGTAGAAAAACAAAACACACACAATACACGATCGCAAGCACACACACCCAGCACAGCACATCAGATGTCATGTAAAAGAGCGCCAACTTTACGTTTAAATGACGGTAAAGACATGTCACGAATGTCCCGAGACAAGGTGCTGTACCGCTGCACCGTACTATATAAAAAGCGACGCTTGCCGGTTGTAGTTCTCACGCGCGGGAGGGCCAAATCGGCGTCCTGGCGGGTGCTTCTGGAACGAAGTTCAGAATTGCCCGAAAGCTGGGAAGCGAGAGCCTGCGGTTCCCCGGTGCTGCGAATTTTGAGAAGAAGTTTGAGAGATTGAAGTTCGTACAGCTGCCGGGCGGCGAGCCAGCCCAGTTCATCTCGCACGTCCGATATGTGGTCGAATTTACGTCGGCCAGAGACAGCGCGCAAACCGGTGAGCCAGCCCAGTTCATCTCGCACGTCCGATATGGTCGAATTTACGTCGGCCAGACAGCGCGCAAACTAAAATTGACTACCTTAAAACCAACCCAAGAGACGTTTTATTAGTGGATCGCCAGCTTAAACGCGAGCATTTTGAGCACCCATGTGACGATAGTGGTCGTTGGAGCCGATGCAGTGGCTGTTAGTTGTATTCTACTGGTCCATACTGGTTGTATTCTACTGGTGGACTGGCAACAAGCGGCATGATTCAAAACTTTACCAGTCTCTATCGAGCAGGATGCATTGTGTATTTGAGTATAGGTACGTAAGCCGGCTTTCTGGGAAATACGCACTGTCTCATTAAAGGGACTATACGGGTTTCCGTCCTGAAAGGAAATGCACTCTTTTGTAGTTATATGAGCTTTAAACACGTTTAAGACATATCACAGGGACCACAATGCTCATTTAGTCCATTATGTTCAACCAACCTTCGGTTATTTCAGCAATTATCAGCATTAAAACCTTGGCGTTTTTCGAGACTTGTATCAGATAAAGAGTATTTGATCGGCATTACTGTCCACTACTTTTATCATCTTAGAATCTGCAGCAATCAATTTTAGAGTTTTTAATTATCTGCAAGTCCTACACTGGATCACAAAATGATTATGCAATTCAAAACTTACGGAACTCTGTATTACTACACACTGTTCGTTCGGGTTTTGTGGTTTTCTTATCTCTGGCTTTAGCGTTGATAATTTGGTGGTGGCGTATAGGCATGCAAAATTATGAAAAATATAGAATTTTATGGGAAAAACTAGGTAACAGGTGTTGTTGGAACAAAAGTATATTTTTCAAATATTGCTTATTTTATCGAAAATATGCAATAAGTGAGGTGTTTTTATTGGCATAAAAGAGATGACTGGCTCTGCCTCGACCGGTCCCGCAGAAAGTACGCGGTGACATCACCGCGCACTTTGAAATGTCCTTACGTGCAGAAAAGGTCATTTCCAGAAAAATGTGGCAACCGTGTGACTTCTACCACCTTTATAAGTACGTTTTACTATGCAACTTATCTATTCTGGAGAAAAACACGTATAATCCCTTTAAATGGCGCAAAAACGACTGATGTGTGTTTGACATTGTTATAATATGTTGATGCACTTCTGTTCAAACAGCTTACTGATCGGTCGTAATAACCTGTTGTCAGATTTTCTGGCTTAATCGTTGTAACAAATTGTCATGCACCTGTTAGAGCTTCAATTAACCACATTTTGCTTCTTTTTTTTTACTTCGGGTCACTTCAGGTCAGGTCACCAGGTCGCAGTCGTGACAAC
>JAXIVJ010018862.1:0-10000 GCA_036785665.1 Chirona hameri
CAGGAAGTATTCAATGCTTGGCGGGAAGCCAATAGAGCGATGTAAGGGGCATTTATAGCTATCAAGATGTAAAAGATAGCTTTTGCTTCCATTATTTTCATAATGTATTACATATAGAGTTTCAGGGGCGTGTTCAGGAACATGAAAAGGGGGTGACTGGCATGGAGATGACGATATGCCAGCGATAACGGCGCAAGAGACGTTTAGCTTATAATGATATATGCACATAGGAGGCCAGAAAAGGGAATAAAGTCATTTTTGGCAGAGGCGCGCTCAGGAATGGAAGAAAGGGGGTCATATTATTGCAAGGAAACTAAGAGGCATGGGCGTACAATGACATAACATACTGCAGTTTTAGGATGAAACACGCACCACAGGCTACTCTACGAACGATTATAAGATAATAGGCGAGTCCAGGTAGGGTAAAAAGGGGGGTAAGCAATGTCAATTGAAGTTGTAAGTGAAATAGTCACTGTTGACTAGTTAGTATCATAATAGCGGATAATATACTTTTCAAAATGTCTTGCGCCGCCCCAGTTTGGATCCTGGATACGCCTATGATAAAGTGCAACATGCAAAAAGGAACTTTATACGATCAGTAACATATTTATAGTGCTGGGTAGCAACTTGTCTGCGGTTAATATTTTTTTTCCCAATTTACCTCCCTTTTTCACTAACTTGGTACCACCTATGGCACAAAATATGATGTATAACCGTTTTGTCTAATGTCACAATCACATACCATTTCATTTATTCAAAAAAAAAACATCAAAAAATGGTTTTATTGCGCATTTACTTCACCCCCATATTGAGTGATCTGCACACGCCTATGATTTTTGAATTTTCAAATGTCACCGTCATATATTAATATCCAATTCAATCTCTATCGATTCCTATTAGTTGTGTTTAAATCGGTCGATAAACATGAAAACTATGTCGTATCAAAAATACCACTAATTTTTTTAGTTTTGGCCCCCTTGTTGCCCCCCTATCCAAAATTTAGATATTTTTATTGATTAGAAATGTAGATCGTGTTGAGAGGAACCAAACACGTTTCATTTTTGAAAATCGGACGGGTAGATCTCGAGATCTCCGGGGGGGGCGGAATCCGCCCCCCCCCCCTGTTACAAATAGGGGTAGCCAGGAGCCTGTTACAAATAGGGTTAACATATGTGCAGGTTAGCTTAAGTATGAGTGAGAGTGGCGTTTGCTGTTGTCAATGGTTCGTGGTGATAGTGTGTTCAGGATGTCCCGTGACGCACTTCACAAAACACTGCTGGTCAACACAACATCAAATTCCGGATGCAAGCTTATCTTCGAGCACTTTTATGCCTTAATGATTAACTATAGGGTACAAATAGGATACCGAAAATATATCTGTCTCCATTCGTGATTAGAAAGACGGAAATACATTTACATATGACAGACGTTGTATAAAATATAATGTACCTGTTCTGCTGTACTCATACTTAATTTCGCAATGGAGATTAACCCTATACCCTGCGGGGTGGGCAGATTCTGCCCCTCCCGGTGGTTTTTCAATTGCCGCTTCTAAACTCTAAAACCTAACGTCCTGAAACTTTTGGACTTTTCCCAAAATTGAATGGCGCGGGTTATATCGAAATGTTGAAAAAATCGGTTTGGCAGAAGCGGTTCCAGGCTCCTGTTTTGGGGAGGGTGTTATGAATGCGGTTTTGCGGCGCATGCTTCCTTCGTGGTTTGCAATGCAATAAATGCGTCAGATACAGTTTCAATGCAATATGCATCATATATACTGGGATTGTACATATTGTGTGGGCAGAGGCGCACTCAGGATACAAAAATGGGAGACGATACCCACCCTCAAATTAGGTCCAACTTCAAATTAGTAAGATGATACAAGCGTTACGCGCATGGTGCCCCCATGTTTTTTTCCTGGTTCCACCTCTGCGCAATATATTAAATTGAACAAATTACAGCATACAATGCCCACATGTGATGTTCATGTCGTCCCAAATAATCACGAACAGTACATATTTTTTTCTCTCAGAAAATCACTCCATTTTACATTCCGTGAATACCCCTATTATTTTTTATTTTGTGTTTTGTCTTTTGATATATTAAAGACCAGTACATTTCAAGCTCAAAAACGATTAGGGAATGCAAATTGGTTGAGCCACATGGCCGCAATGACCTTTCAAAAAACACCTACAATTTTCGTATTTGTTTGCCCCCTCGCCCCCCACTTTTAAACAAAACAAAAATTTCGGAATCCAAAAAGAGATCTTGTCATGACGAATCGAATAGTGTTTTTTCCATCGAAATCGACTGAGTGGTTCTCAAGATATCTGGGGGGGGGGCAGAATCTGCCCCCCCCCCCGCAGGTTAACGTAATTCTGGCCGCCCGCAGGGAATAGGGTTAAATATTAACTATAGGGTACAAATAGGATGCCGAAAATATATCTGTCTCTATTCGTGATTAGAGAGACGGAACTACATTTACCTAATATGACAGACGTTGTATTAAATATAATGTACCTGTTCTGCTGTAATCATACTTAATTTCGCAATGGAGATTAAGTATCAGTAGAAGCATCTTTGTATGCCAAGAGATAAGCATCACTGGTATAATCAGACATGTGAATGGCACCAAAAACGAATACCGGACTCAACAAATCGCCACGAAATCCAATGACCTATTAGACCATGACTTACCGGACGTCACAACATAATGCAACAGTGGATTTCGGATCCCAGTGGATATCTCAATGAAACAAAACAGATCTATAATCTTAACGATAAACGTTCGAAGTCTATCTATCGGATAGTTATCCTACTATCCACTGCGTGGGATAGTAGACTGTGTCAATCTCAACGATGTCCTGATCGACAACAGGTGATCGATAAGTGACAGGATCGACCGGTGACAGGATCGACAGGTGATCGACAAGTGACAGGATCGACAGGTGATCGACATTTGACAGGATCCATATGTGATCGACAAGTGACAGGATCGACCGGTGATCGACAAGTGACAGGATCGACAAGTGACAGGATCGACAGCTGATCGACAAGTGACAGGATCCACAGGTGATCGACAAGTGACAGGATACAAAGGTGATCGAGAAGTGACAGGATCGACATGTGATCGACAAATGACAGGATCGACAAGTAACAGTATCGACAAGTGACAGGATCAACAGGTGATCTACAAGTGACAGGATCGACAGGTGATCGACAAGTGACAGGATCCACAGGCGATATACAAGTGACAGGATCGACAGGTGATCGACAAGTGACATGATCGACAAGTGGCAGGATCGACAAGTGACAGGATCGACAAGGGACAGGATCGACATGTGCTCGACAAGTGACAGGATCGACAGGTGATCGACAAGTTACAGGATCCACAGGTGATCGATAAATGACAGGATCGACAGGTGATCGACAAGTGACAGGATCGAAAAGTGACAGGATCGATAGGTGATCGACAAGTGACAGGATCTACAGGTGATCGGCAAGTGACAGGATCAACAAGTAACAGGATCGACAGGTGACAGGATCGACAAGTGACAGGATCGACAGGTGATCGACAGGTGAGAGGACCGACAGGTGATACATAGGATGGAAGGTGATGTGTAATTGCCGACGAACCCTAATGTGCATTTTGTGTCCGCTTTGTCCTGGGCAGGGGCCAGGGGGCATACTCAGATCGCTCTCGAATATGTCAAACAAACAAAAGCAATTACAGCTATCGACCCCTGGTTCCTAACACCTTTCAATATTCCACGCATCCCCAATTAAATATTTGGTCAGAAACTGTTTCGGTTATGGTCAATTTGGCAACCCCACTTTGTTCAAACTGAACAAGCAGGTCGCACGTGTCAAATGATTTAAGCGCACACATTTTATGTTGGCCATTCGACCTCACTTCGACCTCACCATAAATGCCAATGTTCCATTTAATCTGCTCTTAATGAATGAAAGATAAAGGAGTCATTTCACCCAATGACGCTGAATGAATTAAAAAATCCAATGAATGAATGAAAGCACCACTTTTAGGATAGCTGCTTATGAGGTGTTATGCTTATGTACTGATGGATGATTCTGGATTCTCGCAGACGATTCCAAGTAAAGACATGTCGGTGTACAAATGCCAGCATATCACTCAATGTTCGCTGAGCTACCGGATACGACATGCTACAGAAAACATGGCACGTGTTGTGCTCAGATTCGTGTGATTCCAGTTGTCCGAGTATTGGGCGACAAGCCCCAAGTTCCGCCATAATGCCTATGAGCTCGATAAGGCATCGATAAAAGCATGAAGTCTGCTCTTCAACTACAGCGACATCTGCCATAAAAATACCAATACGGTTGGAAATTTGCACATTGTGTACGCTATCTTTCTGAAAGAGCATTTAATACATGGTAACCACGTGCAATAGCTTAGAAGCATCGTTCTTTTAAGACCCTGGACTGGAACCTAGTCACTAAACGTGGGTGGTTAAGGTGACAGGGATGTAAAGGTTAATTTCGTCCTGTTTTTCCAGTAAAAGGTGCGTCCCATATAGGCGCGGCATTGTTTTTTTTCTGACGATCGCGAACCGCCGCGCTGAGGGTCAAATCAGCTCACTGACTCTTGAAATACAATTTTTACAGCGACATTAAATGTCGCCAGGGGCGTAGGCAGGATTTCTCCCAGGGGAGGGGGGCGCAAAATGGGATCAGATGGGCCCTAGTAGCCAAGGGGGGGGGGCCCACATAATTAAAACAGTACAGTATACAGTAGTGTGTATACAGTAGTAGTAGTAGTAGTAGTAGTAGTAGTAGTAGTAGTAGTAGTAGTAGTAGTAGTAGTAGTAGTAGTAGTAGTAGTAGTAGTAGTAGTAGTAGTAGTACACAGTAAACTCACAAACAATCAACACCCGCGCAGGGTGTCGACACCCTTGTGCTGCCGACACAACCTAAAATACGTCGCCTGGAAGGTGTTTTGTTTAGCACTCAGGGAGGTGTACCGAAACAACCTTGATCGCCGCTGCATGGGGTGTATAGATTTAACGGAACACCCTTGATAACCGCTGCATGGGGTGTCGAGGTGTCGCAGTGCTCATGCGTGGGTGTCGATTGACGTCTCAGCCGGGCATATTGCGGGAGTTCGTTCACCACTGGGAGAGGTGTAACGTCACCGCTGCATGGGTTGTCTAGGTGTCGCAATACTCATTCGGGGGTGTCGATTGACGCCTCAGCCGGGCGTATCGTGGGAGTTCGTTTACCCCTGGGAGAGGTGTAACGGTCGCCGCTGCTTGGGGTGTCGTGACGCAGACGCATGGCGGGCGGCGGCCGTCGCCGGGCACCGGCTCAGAGACGTGTCGCAACTCGCAAGACTCATGCTAATCTGAGCACTCTGACCTGACTCTGACCACTCGCGCCAACCTTCCCAATCTGAGCAACTAATAATAGGTACATTTCCGTGCAAAACCATTGTATTAACAAAAACCGTGAATTATTATAAAGTAGAAGAGCTGCTGACTGAACGTGACTTGGTGGTCCAGATACTGAGGTCGCCGAAGTCGCCTGACCATCTGCGCGCACTTGTGTTGCCACGTGCAAACGTATCCGACCGGACCACGCGGGGATCAGAGAGCATGTTGCTGCAAAGTACACGCGTGCGCACGGAGCTCGCTTGCCGGTCATTTTTATGCCGAGCCACCACCGCCTGGAACCGTCTACCGGCTCAGCTTAGGATAGTCGAGTCGCCCGTTCTTTTCCACGCGGGTGTACTGAGATGGCTAAAGGGTGATGGAGAGTAGTGATTTTAAACGTGTTTATTGATTGGTGTTTTTTAATTGTGTTTAATGTAATTCACTCTTAACCCGCGCGGCGCTGGGGGGGGTAAATTTCACCCCCCCCTCCCGGATTTTCTCCATAACTTGACAACTATGACAGATATCAAAGTGAAACTTACGGTAGCTTATGATGCATCAATTCTACGTCTTCTGACATTTTTTTTTTTAATTCGTGAAAATTTGTGGCAGATAATGACGTTTTAGTGACGTCATGCCATGTCATTTTTGGTGAAAAAACGTTAAATGTTTGAAAAATCGTAGAAAATAGCGTGTTACTGCAAATTGCAAATACAAGGCGTCAAAAGAAGGGAAATAACATTGTCTTTGACATGGCTATCTCAGATTTGCAAAATTTTGGGTTTTTGACCCAAAAAAATGCAAAAAACGGATTTTTGGGGAAGAATTTCCACAAAAGTTTTTTGTTTGAAGATTTTCAAAAAAACGGAAGATATATTAGAGAACCGAGTATGAACGATGTTCAAACCAAATTTCAAAGCAATTTCTTTATTTTTGACTGAATTATGGCTCTCTAAGAACAAGTAACTCATGACGTCATTTTCTAAAATTGCGTTTTTTGGCTTTTACTGACCAGATACAGACAAATAAATGCCACCAGTGCATTTTGAAGACAAAACTAGTCTAGAAACATGCGATGTTTATTTAGAATAATCAATTTCAAATGTTGACCTTATTGTGACCTGACCTTGACCTGAGGACGATTATATGGTGTCAGGCTGTGAAAATGGCTGCTTCTATCGAATTATACGTGTAAGATAACCCATACAACATGTGTCGCATGGCTTTCGTAGACCTGTGACCTTGTGTGACCTGACCTTGACCTTGACCTTTGCTTACAATTTCACTTTTACTTATGCGGGAAATGTATTATACACTCTGGAGCATTTTGTGAGATAATAGTTGCAATATAAGGCTTTGGATGAAAAGTATAGCCTCAAAAACTCAAATACTTACATTTTACATTTGACCTGACCGTGACCTGACATGTGACCTTATTTTAAGAATGTCGAGTATGCAATCGATTCTTCTCGTTGAGAGCTTGCGATCGCCGCATTGCGCGTCTCGCTGCGATTATTGGTTCGGAAGATACGAGGGGGGTAAAATTTACCCCCCAGCGCCGCGCGTTCGGCTGGAGACCCCAGCGCCGCGCGGGTTAAATCGGAAGAGCCACGATGTAGATATTTTTACGAATGCATACATACATACATACATACAGATCAATGTATCAACATCACCATCACAACTCATCATCATCAAACATACTCATACATCATCGTAGTTACTATGGATCAACAGTCGGCAATGTATATTCATATGTTTTTAGAAGCTTTATTTCTCCGGTCGGTGCATCTCCGACCGGATGAAAAATTTGTTATTCTTTGGCGCATGGGTAATGCAAAGATGATTGATGGCTAAAACTCCGCAAAAGAATCGGCCTACTTGTAGCTAAAGTCAATCTCCTAAAAGCCTCATTCAGATGCATTAACCCGCCATTGACTGCCATTGACAAGTTTAACGCCCCCCCCCCTCTGATGAATTTTCGTAATAGCTCAAAAACCAATAGCGCTATCAACATGAAACTTCGGGTACCTTCTTCTAAAAAATCGTTGTTACGTCTTGTTTACAAAAATGAAGCAATTTCGTCGAAACATTTCGAATTTTAGTGAATTTTGTGACGTCACTACACACGAGTTTTACACAAAAATCAGCTAAACTTTAACACGCGCCCTGGAGGGGGGGGGGCAAAATCCCCCCTTCCGGTTTTTCGAGGATAACGCAAAAACAGCGGCGCGCAACGCCCGCCGTTTTTTGCGCACCTGTTCAGCAAAGAAATTCCCACATTATGGAAGATTCTTGGCCTCGGGTCATCTCAGGCCAGGTCACCAGACCAGGTCACGTAATGACATCAACTCCAAAACGTTTGCACTAGTACCATAGCCACAGTGTAAAGCCGATCGATTTCAATCTTGCAGAACTTTATAAGGTCATAAATACCAACAATTTGTTTATCTCGGATTTATAATATCGGTGGCCTAAGGTCAGGTCAATTTCGTGACCGCCAACACTGTTGTGTCAATAACTATCGATTTAATGAAGACATAGAAGAGAACATGGTACCAATGAGTTTGTCTCGTCGCGACACGTCTCCCAATATGCAACATGACTAACTTAGGTAACCACTTAACCTTGACCTGAGGTCAAATTTCTCAGTTGACCTAATCTGGTCACCATGAACATGATTCGAAGCACCTCGACAAGACAAACTGGATGGTGTAAACACTATTGCTTTATCTTTATTAGGTAAAATGGTATTTGCGAAAAACAGTTTTTAAAAAAATCACCTTTTTGACATTCGATGACCTCTAGAGCCTAAACTATTGGCCGGAGTTCAAATCTGAGGACACCTATGTGTCGATTGAACTTTTCAAGGGCTTTCGATTGCTTTCTTCGGTTTGCTGCTAACTAGCATAGTTCCCGAGATATTTGTGGGTGTTCGAAGCGAAGTCTTGAAAACTTGAACATCTGACCCTGGATGACCTCTGGTGACCTCAATGTTGACCTGATAACAAACAAGGAACGAAATAATTTCGAAAGAGCTTGTCTTGAGATATCTAACGTCGTTTTCCGCTTGTCGCTACGTTGTGTGATTTTCGAGATCATAGGAGGGGGGGGGGGGGGCGAAATCCTCTCCCCTCCAAGGCGTGTAATTATCAGAGACCCTCCAGGGCGCGTGTTTTAACAGACTGTACAGGCACAAATGCCATATTTTGAGCAAAATATAATCCAAAAACGTCAAACGATAGAAAATGGCAAGGGCAGTGACATGGCTATCTCGTTTTTTTTTTATTTAAAAAAATACCCCCCAAAATACAAATAAAACGATTTGAGCGGGGCGGGGTAATTATCACAAACCAAAATTTTCGAAAATATTCAAAAACAGGGGAATATGTCAGAGAACCATATGTAGGCAATTACCATACCAAATTTCAAACTGATATCTCCATTTTTGACTGACTTATGCTATCTAAAGTATGGGTAACTCATTACGTCACATTTTGAAATTGCATTTATTTTGTCTTGTATTAACCAGAAACAACCAAATAAACGCCAGCACTGTATTACTGATACAAAACTGGTCCAGCAATATGCCTTTTTGATTTATATTGATAAATTTTACATTTTGACATTCAGTGACCTGAACTTTACCAGAACTTGACAATACTTCACGTAAATGAAGTCAGTTGGTAAACAAATTATCACTATGTAATTTTATGTTGCAAATAACCCATAAAACATGTTTTGTATGACTTTCGTAGATATTTTGCACATAGTGACCTTTTGTGACCTGACCTTGAACTTGACCTTTACCAACAATCTCACTTTAGCTCATGTAGGATGTGTATCATATCCTTCAAAGCACTGTGGGTGATCATGGTCGTAATCGAAGGCTTTTGATGGAAAGTATGGCCCATATACTAAAATACGTCGATTTTGACATTTGACCTCGTGACCTGACATTTTACCTAACTTTGACATTTGTAGTACGCTTTAGATTTTTCTCATTGAGAGCTTTCGATTGCCGCCTTGCGCGTCTCGCTGCGATCATTGGTTCGGAAGATAACCAGGGGAGTTGTTTAACGCCCCCCCCCCCCCCCCCCCCCCCCCCAGCAAATGGTGTTCTGCTGAGACCCTAGTCAATGCCGGGTAACGACACTGGCGCCACCTACTATCCTGTGGCAATGAAGGTTTCGCTGCTTTTGAACCGATGTTTAATTAATGCAAATCCACGTGTTCGAAAGACAAACCTGGCGAAATTGAAAATCAGCTCCAAAAATCACAGCATCTTTGATTAAAATCACTTCCATTATTAGCATAAGCGTCAGTGAATCCCGACATATCAGCCAATGACAGTGAAACGTTGTGCAAGTTTGCCTTATTGCTACTCTGCAGTGACATGATTTCAGTGGCGTACCGAGGATACGGTCATTCAGGTCATGACCTGGTCCTTTGGATCCGAGGCGCCCATGCAAAGCTGGCGCCCCTCCGATCAGTGACGGCGCCCCTCCGACCAGTGACGGCGCCCCTCCGGCCAGTGAAGGCGCCCCTCCGGCTAGTGATAGCGCCCCTCCGGCCAGTGACGTCGCCTCTCCCACCAG
>JAXIVJ010018862.1:12500-21770 GCA_036785665.1 Chirona hameri
AATAACATGCTCCTTATATCTTGGTTTACAGAAAGTTTTGGATACCATTTGCTGAGAAAAAAATATTGAAAAAATACACCACATTGTATTACGAGGGGTTTCTACAACACGATAGAGTTATATCTTAACACGCGCCCTGGAGGGCCTCTGATAATTACACACCCTGGAGGGAGGGGGGGCGGATTCCGCCCCCTAAGATATCGAAAACCACGCAACGTAGCGACAACGGAAAAGGGCGTTAGATAGCTCGAGACGAGCTCTATCGAAGGTATATCTGTCTTGTTTTAGGTCGGGTCAATATTGAGGTCACCAGAGGTCATCAAAGGTCAGATTTTCCAGTTTTAGGACTTCGCTCCAGATACTCATAAATATCTCGGGAACTTATGATAGCTAAGAACAAACCGAAAAAAGCAATCTAAAGCTCTTGAAATATTCAATCGCCATTTGTGTCCTCAAATTTGAACTCATAGGCCATTCTTATTAAAAAAATCGAACCGTGGCTCGATTTTTTTTTTTAAAGAATGGCCTCAGGTCAATACTTTAGGCTCCAGTGGTTATCAAATGAAAGAACTGTTTTTGGAAAAACAGCTTTTCGCAAATAACTTTTTAACTAATGAAAATAAGGCACTAATTGTGTACGCCATCGTGTTTGTCTCGTCACGGCGCTTCTAATTAAAACAAATCGTGTTTACATGTTTTTTCTCAGAATTCGAAGATTTCAACTGGGGGCGCTCAGAAAAGTACGGGCTAACGTGTTTGTTCGGATGTGTGTCCAGACGAGATCTTTGGCCACCTCTGCAGGTCGACGCTGCGGTTATTGGTTCCGAAGATAACCAGGTGGCGAAAAACGCCCCAAACCCCAGCTAATGGCGTTCGGCTGAGACCCCAGCCAATGCCGGGTTAATACTCGTACATTGTTAAAGCCTTGTACTCCTCTCAGATGTTACTAGCATACACTAGAAAACAATGAGAACTTTGACTGGTCTTCCTTCGAGAGCCTCATCGGCGTTCGACTGGCAGACCACCTCTACCACCACAGGACCCTCTAAAGGACAGCAGAGGCCCTCTACAGATCGGTAGGGGCCTCTAAAGACTGGCAGATGGCCAACTGCAGATCGGCAGGGCCCTCTAAAGGCTGGCAGAAGGCCCTCTACAGATCGTCTGGGCCCTCTAAAGGCCAGCAGCAGAGGGCCCTCCACAGATTGGCTGGGACACTGCAGATCGACAGAACCCCTAAAGGCTGGAAGAGGGCCCTGTACAGGTTGACAGGGCCTTCTAAATGCCGGCAGAGTCCCTCTGCAGATTGGCAGGGCGATTTACAGATCGACAGGGCCCTCTACAAACCGACAGGGCCCTCTAAAGGCCGACAGGGCCCACTAAAGGCCGGAAGGCCCCCCTAAAGGCCGCCAGTGCTCTCTAAAGGCCGACAGGGCCATTTAAAGGTCGGCAGAGGGCCCTCTATAGATTGACTGGGGCACTCTGCAGATCGGCAGGGCCCTAAAGGCTGGAGGAGGGCCCTCTACATGCTGGCCCTTTACATAAAGGTAGGCAGAGGGCCCTCTACATATCGGCAGGGACCTATACAGGACAGCAGAGGGCCCTCTAAAGACTGGCTGGGACACTCTACAGATCGACAGGGCCCATAAAGCCTGGAAGAGGGCCCTCTACAGGTCAGCAGGGCCCTATAAAGACCGGCAGAGGGCCCTCTACAACTGACAGGGGCCCTCTAAATGCCGACAGGGGGCCATCTGCAGATCGACAGGGCCCTTTAACAGCTGGTAGAGGGCCCTCTCAACAATGGCTGGGGCCCTTTTGTTCGCATTTGCATATACATGCCTTTAACAGACTAGCAAGTCTGTTAAGTCAAGTCTGTTATAGATTCATGCTACGATTTGTTTAGGTTCGTGGGCGTTCTTTTATGCGACGTAAGGCGTTTTGCGGGCGCCTGACACCATCCGCATTCAAAAACACTGGGGCCTTCGGCCCCAGGGGGCCCTCGCTCGGTCACCAGAGCCTGGCCCCCAGGGGGGGGGCATGTCTCCATTGCCCCCCCCCCCCTTTGCCTACGCCCTTGAATGTCGCTATCGAAAAATGTCAACAACACCCAATAAGGCCGTTTTCCTGTATAAGTAAGTAAGCAAATGTCAAATTAATTATGTTAATGGTGATTGAGAGACAATGCCGACATATTGTGAAGCAAGCTTTATGGCGTCATTCAACATTGTTTTGCCGGATGTAAGTATTGCAGCGCTCGCTGCTGGCCCGAATTATCATGGCGTGATGTCACTGGATGTCGGCCCGACATACCATGGTGTGATGCCACTGGATGTCGGCCCGACATACCATGGTTTGGACCACTGGATGTCGGCCCGACATACCATGGCGTGATGTCACTGGATGTCGGCCCGACATACCATGGCGTGACGCCACTAAATGTCGGCCCGACATACCATGGCGTGATGTCATTGGATGTCAGCCCGACATACCATGGCGTGATGTTACTGGATGTCAGCCTGGCATACCATGGCGTGATGTCACTGGATGTCAGCCCGACATAGCATGGTTTGGACCACTGGATGTCAGCCCGACATTCCATGGTGTGATGCCACTGGATGTCGGCCCGACATACCATGGCGTGACGCCACTAAATGTCGGCCCGACACACCATGGTGTGATTCCACTGGATGTCGGCCCGACATACCATGGCGTGACGCCACTAAATGTCGGCCCGACATACCATGGTGTGATGCCACTGGATGTCGGCCCGACATACCATGGTTTGGACCACTGGATGTCGGCCCGACATACCATGGCGTGACGCCACTGGATGTCGGCCCGACATACCATGGCGTGATGTCACTGGATGTCAGCCCGACATATCATGGCGTGACGCCACTGAATGTCGGCCCGACATACCATGGTTTGGACTACTGGATGTCAGCCTGGCATACCATGGTTTGGACCACTGGATGTCGGCCCGACATATCATGGCGTGACGCCACTGGATGTCAGCCCGACATACCATGGTTTGGACCACTGGATGTCAGCCCGACATATCATGGCGTGACGCCACTGGTTGTCAGCCCGACATACCATGGCGTGACGCCACTGGATGTCAGCCTGACATACCATGGTTTGGACCACTGGATGTCAGCCCGACATATCATGGCGTGACGCCACTGGATGTCAGCCCGACATACCATGGTTTGGACTACTGGATGTCAGCCCGACATACCATGGCGTGACGCCACTGGATGTCAGACTGACATACCAAGGTTTGGACCACTGGATGTCAGCCCGACATAACATGGTGTGATGCCACTGGATGTCAGCCCGACATACCATGGTTTGGACCACCGGATGTCAGCCCGACATACCCTGGTGTGATGCCAATGGATGTCAGCCTGACATACCATGGTTTTGACCACTGGATGTCAGCCCGACATACCATGGCGTGACGCCACTGGATGTCAGCCCGATATACTATGGTGTGATGCCACTGGATGTCAGCCCGACATACCATGGTTTGGACTACTGAATGTCAGCCCGACATACCATGGCGTGACGCCACTGGATGTCAGCCCGACATATCATGGCGTGATGTCACTGGATGTCGTCCTGACATACCATGGCGTGACGTCGCTGGATGTCGTCCTGACATACCATGGTTTGGACTACTGAATGTCAGCCCGACATACCATGGCGTGACGCCACTGGATGTCAGCCCGAAATATCATGGCGTGATGTCACTGGATGTCAGCCTGACATACCATGGTTTGGACCACTGGATGTCGGCCTGACATACTATGGTTTGGACCACTAGATGTCAGCCCGACATACCATGGCGTGATGTCACTGGATGTTAGCCTGACATACCATGGTTTGGACCACTGGATGTCAGCCCGACATATCATGGCGTGACGCCACTGGATGTCAGCCCGACATACCATGGTTTGGACCACTGGATGTCAGCCCGACATACCATGGTGTGATGCCACTGGATGTCAGCCTGACATACCATGGTTTGGACTACTGAATGTCAGCCCGACATACCATGGCGTGACGCCACTGGATGTCAGCCCGAAATATCATGGCGTGATGTCACTGGATGTCAGCCTGACATACCATGGTTTGGACCACTGGATGTCGGCCTGACATACTATGGTTTGGACCACTGGATGTCAGCCCGACATACCATGGCGTGATGTCACTGGATGTCAGCCTGACATACCATGGTTTGGACCACTGGATGTCGGCCTGACATACTATGGTTTGGACCACTGGATTTCAGCCCGACATATCATGGCGTGACGCCACTGGATGTCAGCCCGACATACCATGGTTTGGACCACTGGATGTCAGCCCGACATACCATGGCGTGATGCCACTGGATGTCGGCCCGACATACCATGGTTTGGACCACTGGATGTCAGCCCGACATATCATGGCGTGACGCCACTGGATGTCAGCCCGACATATCATGCCGTGACGCCACTGAATGTCGGCCCGACATACCATGGTTTGGACCACTGGATGTCAGCCCGACATACCATGGCGTGATGCCACTGGATGTCAGCCTGACATATCATGGCGTGATGTCACTGGATGTCAGCCCGACATACCATGGTTTGGACCACTGGATGTCGGCCTGACATACCATGGTTTGGACCACTGGATGTCAGCCCGACATACCATGGCGTGATGCCACTGGATGTCAGCCCGACATATCATGGCGTGACGCCACTGGATGTCAGCCCGACATATCATGGCTTGACGCCACTGAATGTCGGCCCGACATACCATGGTTTGGACCACTGGATGTCAGCCCGATATACCATGGCGTGATGCCACTGGATGTCAGCCTGACATATCATGGCGTGATGTCACTGGATGTCAGCCCAACATACCATGGTTTGGACCACTGGATGTCAGCCCGACATATCATGGCGTGACGCCACTGGATGTCAGCCCGACATACCATGGTGTGGACCACTGGATGTCAGCCCGACATATCATGGTGTGACGCCACTGGATGTCAGCCCGACATACCATGGCGTGACGCCACTGGATGTCAGACTGACATACCATGGTTTGGACCACTGGATGTCAGCCCGACATACCATGGTGTGATGCCACTGGATGTCAGCCTGACATACCATGGTTTTGACCACTGGATGTCAGCCTGACATACCATGGTGTGATGCCACTGGATGTCAGCCTGACATACCATGGTTTGGACCACTGGATGTCAGCCCGACATACCATGGTGTGATGCCACTGGATGTCGGCCCGACATACCATGGTGTGACGCCACTGGATGTCAGCCCGACATACCATGGCGTGACGCCACTGGATGTCAGCCTGACATATCATGGCGTGATGTCACTGGATGTCAGCCCGACATACCATGGTTTGGACCACTGGATGTCAGCCCGACATACCATGGCGTGATGTCACTGGATGTCGGCCCGACATACCCTGGCGTGACGCCACTGGATGTCGGCCCGACATATCATGGCGTGATGTCACTGGATGTCGGCCCGACATACCCTGGCGTGACGCCACTGGATGTCAGCCCGACATATCATGGCGTGACGCCACTGAATGTCGGCCCGACATACCATGGTTTGGACCACTGGATGTCAGCCCGACATACCATGGCGTGATGCCACTGGATGTCAGCCTGACATATCATAGCGTGATGTCACTGGATGTCAGCCCAACATACCATGGCTTGGACCACTGGATGTCAGCCCGACATATCATGGCGTGACGCCACTGGATGTCAGCCCGACATACCATGGTGTGGACCACTGGATGTCAGCCCGACATATCATGGTGTGACGCCACTGGATGTCAGCCCGACATACCATGGCGTGACGCCACTGGATGTCAGACTGACATACCATGGTTTGGACCACTGGATGTCAGCCAGACATACCATGGTGTGATGCCACTGGATGTCAGCCTGACATACCATGGTTTTGACCACTGGATGTCAGCCCGACATACCATGGTGTGATGCCACTGGATGTCAGCCTGACATACCATGGTGTGATGCCACTGGATGTCAGCCTGACATACCATGGTTTGGACCACTGGATGTCAGCCCGACATACCATGGTGTGATGCCACTGGATGTCGGCCCGACATACCATGGTGTGACGCCACTGGATGTCAGCCCGACATACCATGGCGTGACGCCACTGGATGTCAGCCTGACATATCATGGCGTGATGTCACTGGATGTCAGCCCGACATACCATGGTTTGGACCACTGGATGTCAGCCCGACATACCATGGCGTGATGTCACTGGATGTCGGCCCGACATACCCTGGCGTGACGCCACTGGATGTCGGCCCGACATATCATGGCGTGATGTCACTGGATGTCGGCCCGACATACCCTGGCGTGACGCCACTGGATGTCAGCCCGACATATCATGGCGTGACGCCACTGAATGTCGGCCCGACATACCATGGTTTGGACCACTGGATGTCAGCCCGACATACCATGGCGTGATGCCACTGGATGTCAGCCGGTGAGCCCCACCGGCACAGGTAAGGGCCGCACACTGGTCCAAACTTGCAGCTCCACAGATACCCGCAGATCTGCAGATAATCGTGGTTAAGACCAAACATCTAATCCTAGGCTAAGCTTCTTGTTTTGATGCTTGTGCATAAAAGTCAATACACGGTTGATCTCGATGGGTATCATGAGGGAAGGCACATATGGTAGTAATAAGCGCTTGTTGCGCATCATGTCCGCGCTGCCTGACTTTACGATAAACGGCCCTATACCGCAAAACGTTACACAAATTAGGGAGGCAACCGCACCGCGGAAAGTGTCGTAAAAATGATGGCGGATTTGGGATAACTAGTGACAGCACTCTGCTAAACCGGTCGAACTCTTAAGGGTTTATATTTTTGTTATTGGGATATCGCGTGACTTGCACCCATAACCAGTTTAATCCGACCAAGTGTTAGCCAAGTGTTGCCAATACCACGCACCAGCAGCAATTGCAGCGGCTTCCCACCACCACTGGACAGAGCTCATGTCAATCATGTTGTAAGCCCATGGCCGACAGAGATAACTATAGTGAATTGGATATTTCCAACAACACAAATGTAGATATTACGCTGACGCGAAATTCACTGCATTTGGGTGGAACTAAAGTGGATTGTGGAGTGGAATGGAGTAAAAAAGAAACTTCAGCTATACAAATGCTTCCATTTCATGTAAACTTTACAGGAGCAGTAGGTAACAGTACAACGCCTTGTTGGGGCGATGACCGAGCGGGCGCGCTCTGGTAAAGCTAAAACAGGTTTGAAATATGAAGCGGCACGAAAGCACACGTGGTAGTAACACATAGTCATTTTAGTCCTTTTAGTCCTCCATAAAAAATTGACATGCATGCCAACATACAAATTAAGTTGTATTAAATTGTTCATGATCTCCTTTCTCGAATCCGAAAAAAGGGAGTACGTCCTGAGCGCTGCATGCTTCAGCGTATTCAAAAATGTTCAGATTAATAATGCCATTTTTGAACAAGAATGATTTTTGTTCATTTCGAGGTTTGCGTGTGCCACGCGCTGTGGTACCACCCCTATCCGAACGCAACATACAAAAATCGCCACGTTTCTTTTACAGGGGGAGGCGCAGTCACAGTCGCAGTCAAAAGCAAAAGTTGTTGTCCGGGGTGGGGGGGAGGGGTAGCAGCACTGGCGGATATAGGGTTCGAGTTGGGGGGGGGGGTGATACGCTCAGCTTCATCTGCGAAAAGTTGTTGACCGGGGGGGGAGGAAGCGTCGGGTCGTCAGAGCGAAGAGTCGTTGAACGGGAAGGGGGTGACGTCAGGTCGTGAGCTGAGCTAACAAGCACATACCTACCTATTATAACATGAAAATCCACATAAAAAATGCTGCAAAGGCTTAAATACACGTATCAAAACGGGGTATTTTTTTTCGTCATTTCAGCCGTCCCCACACCCAAAAGCCGACCCCCACCTGTTGTCAGCTAAGATAGGTTTTCTCTCCTGTACGTAACAATACAAAATAATAATGCGCTCAGTGCAATGCCTACTGAGGGTCCTGGTCCAATCCAGCTCAACGAATGTAAAAAAAGAAAAATGGTTAAAAAGGGGGCCTAAAAAAAGTGGCCGAAATCCGTAGAGTTTTTCATATCCAGGTGTATTTGTTGGGGGTGGGGGCCTCTCCCAGGGTCTTTCCCCCTTTCTGAAGGTCTGGCTGCGCCCTTGGATCCATGCTAAGTAAGTTTTTGTCAAATGATCTAGAAGGGGTAGCTACCAGATTTTTGGGCGATAGCGAAGAAGATTCGCGAAAATAAGTGTCCACGAACACTCGCTAGAATAAGTTTCCCTTCCATATGTATATATATATATATATATATATATATATATATATATATATATATATATGTATATATATATATATATATATATATATATATATATATACATATATATATATATATATATATATATATATATATATATATATATATATATATATATATATATATATATATATATATATATATATATATATATATATATATATATATATATATATATATATATATATATATATATATATATATATATATATATATATATATATATATATATATATATATATATATATATATATATATATATATATATATATATATATATATATATATATATATATATATATATATATATATATATATATATATATATATATATATATATATATATATATATATATATATATATATATATATATATATATATATATATATATATATATATATATATATATATATATATATATATATATATATATATATATATATATATATATATATATATATATATATATATATATATATATATATATATATATATATATATATATATATATATATATATATATATATATATATATATATATATATATATATATATATATATATATATATATATATATATATATATATATATATATATATATATATATATATATATATATATATATATATATATATATATATATATATATATATATATATATATATATATATATATATATATATATATATATATATATATATATATATATATATATATATATTATATATATATATATATATATATATTATATATATATATATATATATATATATATATATATATATATATATATATATATATATATATATATATATATATATATATATATATATATATATATATATATATATAT
>JAXIVJ010018863.1:0-21769 GCA_036785665.1 Chirona hameri
TTTCGCCGCAATGGTGGAGAGGGCACCTGGAGGTCACCCTGTGCATATGCAGGTCTTGGCCCCGATTCGGTCAGAAACGTGTGGAACGGCCATGCTATGTGCTGATGCAACAGCGAATAAAATTGCAGCGCTCTAGCAGGCGTGGTTGACCAGAAAAAGCTTAGGGTCACCAAGAGGTACATACCTACACCCGTACCTACACCGTTGTGTGTGTGTGTGTGTGTGTACCTACACCCGTTGTACATACCTACACCCGTTGCACGTGCCAGGGGCACCCCTCGGGGCCACTGGAATGCCTCAAAATGGATGCGTTGTGTCCAGCGCACAATCGAGGCCCATTATCGCTTCAACTTTGGGCCTCTGGCGGGCGTAAGCGGCCATTCCGAAAAGAGGGGGTGTAAACGGCTTGCACGTGCACTGCACGCGCATCGTGCACCCCAGCACCTCGACTCGTACGGCACCGGAAAACACTCGCCGAGCTCTATTGGTTACCCAAATTTGGTGTCGCTACATCAAAATTTCCCGGAATCAGAGGACCCCACGCGATAAAATGTTTACCCTAGGAGGTACAACGTGCACCCCTCGGATTCGGCAACCCCAAAATCACTTGGACCGCAGTGATGTGCATGTGGCCGGTGAGTACGGAACCGGTGTCGCCCCCGTTCGACCTGTAAAGGTGCGTAATTATTTTTTGCGGTGGCCCACGTGGCGGCACGTGGCACGTGCAACGTGGCACCGATCGACCGGTGACCGGTGCCATCATCTGTCGCTCGCCGAGTTCTATCGGTGTACCAAATTTGGTGCGGCTAGCGATACAAAAAAATCCCATAATCAGAGGACCCCTGCGATATCAGGTTAACCCCCCCCCCCCCCCAGCGGGGGAAACGTGCACCCTCGGATTCGGCAACCCAAAAGCACTTGGACCGCAGTGATGTGCATGTGACAGGCGAGTACGGGACTGGTGTCGCCCCCTTTCGACCTGTAGAGGTGCGTAATTGATTTTTGCAGTGGCCCACGTGGCGGCACGTGGCACGTGCCACGTGGCACCGATCGACCGGCAACCGGCACCGGCACCTGGGGGCCGAACTGGCGCATCGAACAGTGTCACGAGCGTGTTGCTGTGCCTTTTCGTAAGCGAGCTGTGGCCAAACGCCTCAGACAGACAAGCAAGCAAGCAAGCAAGCAAGCAATCACACAGACAAAGTCAATACACGAATAGGCTGCCCCAGTGTAAACCTCTGGTTTTTGACTTTGTCTAAACCTACGGTTTTGAAAACGGCAAATTTTCGATCATAAACTTGTTATGAGCTCAATACATGTTTCCATAACTATTGAATAGTGATAACCCGCGCATTGCAGGGGGTGATTTCGCCCCTCCGGTTTTTCAAAGATAGCGAAAAAACAGCGGCGCGCAGCGCCGCCGGGTTTTAGCACACCTGTTAGGACATCAATTGCGCACACTTTGAAGAAAAAATAGCCTCGGGTCATCTCAGGTCAGGTCACCAGACCAGGTCAAGTGACCTCACCTCCAAAAATGTTTGCAGTTGTGCCAAAGCCAGAGTTTTTCACTGATCAGTTTGAAACTTACAGGATGTCATGAGGGCATAAGTACGTACAATTTGTTTATCTCAGAATTTTGATATCTGTGATATCTGTGATTTGATATCTGTGATTTTGATAATTTTGATATCTGGTCAGGTCAATTTCGTAACCTCCCCATAATAAGTCAATGGGGAAATATACAAATGCTTCCTATTTCAAGAATATGCATGATATTAGTCCAATTGCTTCTGGATCATGTTATTATAGGATATTCTTGATGATCCAAGTGTAAGTTTGTTCAGTGACTCCTATTGGGTCATTTGAGGTCATGCGAGGTCACCATCACTTTTTTTGTCAATAACTCCCGACATGATAAAGATAGAGAATTAAAACAGACATCAATGTGTTTTTCTCTTCGAGACACGTCTTCCCATATGCAACATGCCTTACTTGGTTCACCACTTGACCTTGACCTGAGGTCAATATTTTGAGTTAATTTAACAAGGTCACCATGTATATCATTCAAAGTGCCTTGACAAGATAAACACAATGGCGTAAACAGTTTTCCGTTATCGTTATTAAGTAAAAGGTTAATAGCGAAAACGATTTAGCAAAAAACGGCAATTTTTCTTTTTTGACCTCTGGAGCATCAAATCTTGACTTGGGATCAAGTTTGAGGACACTTTATCGATTGGAAATTGTACTGGCTGGCGGTTACTTTTTCCGTTGTTTCTAACTAGCATAGTTTCTGAGATATATGGGAATTTCTGGAGCAATGTCCTAAAACAGTAGAGAAAAAACTGGAAAATTTGACCTTTGATGACCTCTGGTGACCTCAATTTTGACTTGACCTAAAACAATACTGGAATACTTTCGATAGAACATGTATCAAGCTATCAAATTCGGTTTTTTCTTTTCGTTACGTGACGTAGTTTTTGAGATCTCAGGGGGCGGAAATCACCCCCCCCCCCCCTCTTACGTGACGTAGTTTTTGAGATCTCAGGGGGCGGAAATCAACCCCCCCCCCCCTCCCCCTGCAGTTCGTGTTCGGCGCAAAGCCCCTGCAGTGCGCGAGATAATATCGCCCAAAGCAGTAATTTATTTCTTGGAATGTATATTATACTAAGAGTTTTATACCAAAACATCTCAGAAACTTTTGAAAACTTTTCCGATTTTTTTTTTAGTGCAGTAATCCTTCGTGAAAACGGCTAATAGCAGTTTTTACGAAGGATTATGGCGCGAAAAAGATTATGAAAAGTTTCTGAAAGGTTTTAAAAAGTTTCGGTATAAATGTCTTAGTAACACTTAATAAATGTTCTTATGTTAATAAATGCTAATTAATGTCTTCGTATAAAAGTATTATACAAGTCTTAAAATCGCTCGTTTTAAGACTTTTATAAGACTTGTATATTGACTTTTATACTAGCCGTTTTCACGAAGGATTATTGGGCTGAAAAGTTTCTGAAAGACTCCGAAACTTTTGAAAAACTACACAACTTTTACATGCGATTTTTGGTTAGAAATGTCCCCATTAATTTTGTAATATGTTGGTAAGAATAAAATATGTTGACAAAATTGCGATTTGGTGGTAATAAGCAAGATAAGTGTTGATAGAATCTTCCTGAAACCTTTCAGGAAGATTGTATCAATACTTTTCATGCTTATTGCCACCAAACCGAAATTTTTCAACATATTTTATTCTTACCAACAGATTACAAAATTATGAGGGACATTTCTAACCAAAAATCGCATGTAAAAGTTGTGTAGTTTTAACAAGTTTTTTAGAATCTTTCAGAAACTTTTCAGCGCAATAATCGTTCGTGAAAACGGCTACTAAGCCTTTTATATCAAAACTTTTAAAACTTCCCAGAAACTTTTCAGAATCTTTTCAGCGTAACAATCCTTCGTGAAAACGGCTAATACAAACTATTTTTCGCAGGAACTCGATTTGATCTTTCTACAAGATATTCGGTATTCGGCTGTGTATAACTTGATGACTCGACAGGTTTCAGGACATCTACGTTATTCTAACAATATTCAAAAAGGGGGGGGGGCATTCACATCATCAGGGGGGGGGGCATTCACATCATCAGGGGGGGGGCATTCACATCATCAGGGGGGGGGGCATTCACATCATCAGGGGGGGGGGGGGGGCATTCACATCATCAGGGGGGGGGGCATTCACATCATCAGGGGGGGGGCATTCACATCATCAGGGGGGGGGGCATTCACATCATCAGGGGGGGGGGGCATTCACATCATCAGGGGGGGGGGCATTCACATCATCAGGGGGGGGGGCATTCACATCATCAGGGGGGGGGGCATTCACATCATCAGGGGGGGCATTCACATCATCAGGGGGGGGGGGCATTCACATCATCAGGGGGGGGGGCATTCACATCATCAGGGGGGGGGGGGGGCATTCACATCATCAGGGGGGGGGGCATTCACATCATCAGGGGGGGGGGGGGGCATTCACATCATCAGGGGGGGGGGGCATTCACATCATCATAAAGAATAAACCGATTATTATTTTGGCGATTATATGATTCATCTGAATACATTTAGCTCCATCCAGCTGTATTTAGCTCCATTGATTGTATTCAGCTTCATTGATACCGCAGCCTGACAAAAAACAAATATATTTTTGTGTTAATGTAGCAAAAGAAAGCCGGATCAACATGTGCAGAGATGTAGGAACGTCACAAAAAAGTGTGTGTGGGGGGGGGGGTAGTGAAACTTCGATCTCGTCTTCAGAGAAACCCAACCCCCTATTCAAAATTGATTTCCAGTTTTCAACTCTTCTCATCTTGGCGAACCATTTCCCATCAAAAAATGTAATCGCCAAGCCAAATAAAAGATTTTAGCGAAACAATTGGCCTAAAAGTGAGGGGACAATGCCTCTGCCCCCCGCCCCCCCCCCCCCCCACCCCCCCCCCACTGTTCCTACGCCTATGAACATGTGTGTTCACAGAAGCATACACTGTGATTCCGTACACTGGCCCTGCTAAGTATGAATGTGAAAACCACTTATAGAGAATATCACGGGGCTCCCGGAGCATATCATTTCCGCTAAGGAGCGCCGGTAAGTGGTCTTTTCCTCGTTTGTGGACACCTGCCTGATGCTCCGGCGCTGTCCTTAATCCCGTCCTTCACCGCCCATACGGAATAATATACGCCGGCCGGCCGCGCCCCGCCGAGCCAACTGAAGCCCAGACGATGTCGGCCGTGAGGCCAGCTGATTACCCACTAGATCATACGGAGCCTCACCCGCGCTCACAATACAATAGACAGTAGACACCGTTATGTATTTGTTTGAGCGGTCCGTTACGGTTTCAAGCAGCGATCCTTATCTAATAACGATCAAAATGGCGTTTACTCAATGGATTCTAGAGCCTTTTGGTAGTTACCCAATTGTGAGATGATAAATTATTTTATAGTGACAAAGCAGGGATGCAGGAACGTCATGTAAAGTGTGTGTGTTTGGGGGGGGGGGCGTGGAACTTTTATCTCGTCTTGAGAGAAACCAAACAAAATTTATTTCTGATTTCTTTCCAGTTTTCAACTCTTCTCGTCTTGGCGAATCTTTTGCTATCTCAAATTGTCCTCATTAAAGGGAATAGTACACCTTTAACATTAGTTTTTAACTGAGATAGCCCGATTGTCGGGAGTACTGAGAAATCTTCAAATCTGGGATTTTTCCTTCCAAAACGACCTAGTTGCTGAGTTTCAACGCAAAAACCGTTGGGTATATTTGGTCATATTTAAAAGGGCCAAATCTTGTGACGTTTCGCATACGTCATTGGTATTCCTACCGCACTTCGTTTTCGCTATTTGAACCGACCGTCACCGAAACGCATCATGTGTTCCAAGGCCCTATAACCAGGTAAGGACACGAGCCATTTGACCTTGAACTTGGCGGACCGTCGGATGACGTCACTGGCGGCAGCCGGCTAATTCGTCGGCGCCGCGCTCAAGCGGAACACGTAAGTTAGCCGACAGTTACAACTCGCCAGTGGCGCACACAGGGGAGGGGGGGGGGGGGTCAAAAGGGTCAGCTGACCCCCCAATATCTGAGGGGCACGCATCACATAGCCCCGTATTCTGGCCCATACCTGGCGCTGGCAGGGGCCCGGTCTTGGTCAGGCCTGATCGAGACAGGAGCCCGTTGCTGGCAAATTGGCGTGATATGGGGGCCGGTCAGGACGAGGGCCCGGTCCTTGCATATTCTTAATGCTGACCCCTTTCTGGTAGGGGCCCGGTCTTGGTCAGGGCCCGATCGAGGCAGGGGCCTGGTTCTGGCAAAGGCGTGGCATGGGGCCCGGTCAGGACGAGGGCCCGTTCACACCATGCACCCGGTCTTTGCATATTCTTGATACTGGCCAGTTCCTGGTAGGGGTCCGGTCTTGGTCAGGTCCGATCGAGGCAGGGGCCCGGTGATGGCAAAGGCGTGATATGGGGCCCGGTCAGGACGAGGGCCCGGTCACAACAGTGCAAATCCTTGATACGGGCCTGTTACTGGTAGGGGGCCTGTTCCTGGTAGGTGCCCGATCAAGGCAGGGCCCCGGGGCTGGCAGAGGCGTGATATGGGGCCCGGTCAGGTCGAGGGACCCGTCACAACATTACCCGGTCCTTGCAAATTATTTATACGGGCCCGTTCTTCGTCAGGCCCGATCGAGGCAGGGGCCCGGTGCTGGCAAGGCCCAGTCACAACAGGGTCCGGTCCTTGCAAATTATTGATACGAACTCGGTCCTGGAAGCGGCCCGGTCTTGGACACTGGTCAGCCCCGATCGAGGCAGGGGCCCGGTGCTGGCAAAGGCGTGTATCAGGGGCCAGTTCAGGCGTCGAGTCCGGTTCCTTCGAATTATTGATATCACGGGCACATTCCTGGCATGGCAGTAAGGCAGGGCCCGGTCTTGATCAGGACCGATCCTGACAAAATGTGGCATGCCGGGGCCGTCCTAATGAGGGCCCTCTCATGACAGGGTCCGTTTTCTGCGAACCGAAAGTCCGTGTTAAAACAGGGTCGCTCGAACATGGTAAAATATGTGGTTGAGGCAGGCAGAGGTCGAGAAAAGCTGTCTTGCAAATTACGAATTTTGTGAAGAAACCCTTATGTTTTCGATCTCTCATACGAGCCTTCTTTTACGCAACGTTAAGCTGAGCCTAGCCAAAGTTAGGGGGCGTCCTGAAGTTGGGGGGGGGGGGCAAGAGCACCCTCTCCCCCCCCCCCCCTGTTCCCGGGCCTATGC
Source organism: Chirona hameri (assembly GCA_036785665.1). Taxonomy (NCBI): domain Eukaryota; kingdom Metazoa; phylum Arthropoda; class Thecostraca; order Balanomorpha; family Balanidae; genus Chirona; species Chirona hameri. The sequence continues at coordinate 6,796 of JAXIVJ010018863.1, forward strand.
GCCGGCGGCAGCCGTGTCACGGACGTTGCCAGCGCCAGCGCCGGCTGTGCGCTGCGCGCTCTGCCGCCAGTTCTTTTTGGCTCAGACGAGGTGGCCTATACGGCGCTCGCTCAAGCGGTGTCACCCCCTGATGTGTTCATAAGCTATAAATATTATTGGCCGTAACTTTGTCGATTTCAATTGGATTTCCAATTGAAAGTAATGCCGACACTCGTCTTGAAAATGCACATCTTTTGATGGGTGGTTCGTACCTGTAACTGCAATGTTCGCTGCAGGAGAAGCATCCATATATGCCCCTGTTATACACGTGACTTCAGGTTTTGAATAAATAACTTGGTTAATTTTGAACCGATTTCCCATTGAAAATTACCAAAAGATGCTTCGTGAAAGTACGCATGTTTTGATGGGTGGAGGGTCGCGGTACCTGCAATATATCAATTAAATTGTGCAAATGTTTGTTCTTGTATTACGCTGTCTTGCGGCAAGTTTGTGATGAGCTATAAATAATATTGGCCATAACTTTGTCAATTTTCATTGGATTTCCAATTGAAAATAATACCGACACTCGTCTTGAAAAGGCACACCTTTTGATGGGTGGTTCGTACCGGCAACTACAATATTATCCGCAATAGAAGCACATTCACCTGTAACTGCGATACATTAGGGATAAATTTTGCATGTGGTTACAGTTTTAAGTAATTACCTCTGTCAATTGTGAACCGATTTCCAATTGAAAATTACCAATAGATGCTTCGTAATAAGACGCATTTGTTGATTGGTGGCTGGTCGGTGTTCATGCAATATATCGATTAAATTTTGACAAAGTTTGTTTTTCGTTTACGATGAATTGACGCTTAGCTCAAAATATTATTAGCTATAACTTTGTCAATTTGCATTTAAAATTTCAATTTCAATTTCCAATTCAAAACAATGTCGACACTCGTCTTGAAAAGGCACACCTTTTGATGGGTGGCTCGTACCGGTAGCTGCAATATTCACATTTAACTGCACATCCACACATTTATTTACATCCACCACACACCGATGAACACACATTTAAACACATTTGTGGGTATAGGTATATCACATTTATATAGCACATGAACATTATGGGTATGTGTTCACGCAACGCCACTCCAACTCTACTCATACAAGGCCATAGAGTACACCAAGATAACTATAACTAACAGGTAGGTCGGAGGATTGAATCAAGCCCAAGAAATGGCAGTAATATCATGAGACATTTCTGGCGCTGGAGAGACGTTTGTTAAACTGCGTTGTTTATCTGTGTTTTGCCATACGCTCGGGGAGCGTCTTGCAGTGTGGGGAGAGGTTGCGCTGCTTTAATTAATTCATGCTAACTTCTTGAAATTGTTAACGTTCATAGACACATATACACAGTCAAATCCTCATGATAATGTATTAACCAAGACGCGGTTCGTATTGATACTTAGCTATCCAGTTGTTCCGCAATCCAGACATGTTGATACGATTGCACATTTTCTGAAACATGCTAATGTGATAGTAGGTAACAACTAACAAGTGAGACTGGGAAGAACAGGATAAATTATAAAAGAAAGCAACATGATCACAGGCTTGTCTACAAGATACTATGCAAGAGATGTACAAAGCCATATGGTGAAACTGGAAGTTGGAAGAAGTTTGAACACCAGGCTAATGGAGCACAGGAAATAATTTTAATATCAGAAACCCAAAACAATAGTGAAACATAGTCATGATTCATGAATGTGGAACTATACCCAGTTGGGAAGGTGCAAGGAGTATTAAAGATAATATAGACAAGAAACAAGAATTACGCTTGAAACTGCAGTGCTTGAAGTCGGCATTTATGAATCCGAAGGGCGAAGACTGGAAGAATAACTATCTGAAATTGCTTCATTTTGTTTTTCTCAATACATAAATTAGATGTCTAACATGTGATTGCTTTGCCTGATGCCTCCTAGGAGACTAATAGGTGAAACAATATCATGTGACGTGAATGAACTTGGAATGTATGTTTGCAGTGTCAATCATCTATTGTTTTGTATGTCCTATTTTTAATGACCAACTGAAGAAGTATCAATATGAATTATGAAGCGTGTCTTGGTCAATAAATTAATATGATGAGTTGACTGTTTATTCTTGAAACACGCGGGCGGCTAAATAGTGTCTATGAAGAAGGAAAAAACATCAATACTTTTTCTGATATTGTACCTATTATTGTATCAAGTATGATACACGATATTAGCTTGAGCACATCCTTGGGTGGATAGGATAACGATTCTAGAATATATTTGAGGAGGATTTAACCCTATTTGTAACAGGCTCCTGGCTACCCCTATTTGTAACAGGGGGGGGGGGGCGGATTCCGCCCCCCCCCCCGGAGATCTCGAGATCTACCCGTCCTATTTTCAAAAATGAAACGGCGTTTGGTTCCCCTCAACACGATCTACATTTCTAAATAATAAAAAAATCCAAATTTTTGATAGGGGGCAACAGGGGGGCAAAAACCACAAATTTTAGTGGTATTTTTGATCCAACATATCTTTCATGTTTATCGACCGATTTTAACACAATTAATACGAATCGATAGAGATTTAATTGGAAATTGATATATGACAGTGGCGTTTGAAAATTCAAAAATCATAGGCGTGTGCAGGTCACTCAATATGGGGGTGAAGTAAATGCATAATAAAACCATTTTTTGATGTTTTTTTAAGAAATGAAATGGTATGTGATTGTGACATTAAGCAAAACAGTTAAAAATAATATTTTTTGCCTTAGGCGATACCAGGATAGTGAAAAGGGGGGTAAAATTGGGGAAAATATTAACCGCAGACAAGTTGCTACCCAGCACTATAAATATGTTACTGATCGTAGATAGTTCCTTTTTGCATGTTGTACTTCATAATAGGCGTATCCAGGGTCCAAACTGGGGCGGCTCAATACCTTTTGATAAGTATATTATCCGCTATTATGATAATAACTAGTCAACAGTGACTATTTCACTTACAACTTCAATTAACATTGCTTACCCCCCTTTTACCCTACCTGGACTCGCCTATCATCTTATAATCGTTCGTAGAGTAGCCTGTGGTGCGTGTTTCATCCGAAAACTACAGTATGTTATGTCATTGTACGCCCATGCCTCTTAGTTGCCTTGCAATAATATGACCCCCTTTCTTCCATTCCTGAGAGCGCCTCTGCAAAAAAAGAGACTTTATTTCCTTTTTCTGGCCTCATATGTGCATATATCATTATAAGATATCCGTCTATTGCGCCGTTATCGCTGGCATATCGTCATCACCAGGCCAGTCACCCCCCTTTTCATAAAAGACATAAAGACATAAAAGAAAAGTGCAACAAAGAGCCTCTTGGGCCCATCCGAGGTTGCACCCCCCCCCCCCCCCCCCCCCCCCCCCCCCCCCCCCTCCACCAGTCTCGCCCCTTCAAATCACCTTACTCTACCTGCATAAAAGAAGGCTAATCCCACGAGTATTTATGAACTAATCCCTTCTCTGTAAAGTATTTATCTAATCTAATTTTGAAGGAAGCAAGTGTCACTGCATCAGCGACATCCCCTGGTAGCATATTCCAATGTCCTACAACCCTTCTACTGAAAAATGACTGTCGTAGCCTAGTCCTACTTTGTTTCATAATGAGTTTATGCTGATGACCTCTACCTCGATTTTCCCTATTGAACTCAAACATACCCTTTAAATATCCAGAATGCTGACTATTTACAAATTTGAAGACTTCAATTAGATCTCCTCTTAGCCTTCTATATCTAAGTGAAAACATACCCAATTTCCTTAATCTATCTTCATAAGGTAAACTACCAAGACAATTAATCATTTTTGTTGCCCTTTTTTGAACTCTTTCTAACAACCAGCAATCTTTCTCATATGTTGGAGACCAGGCTTGTACACAATACTCCAAATGTGGTCTAACGTATGCACAATACAGTTTTGTTATTACCTTTTCACTCTTGTAGGAAACATTTCTGTTAATGGCCCCTAGCATTCTAAGTGCCTTTTTCCTAGCTTCTACAACCTGGTCTGACGCTGATAGTCTATTGTTTACCACGACACCTAAATCTCTTTCCTTTTCAATCTGCTCCATTTTCTGCCCACCCATTTCATACCTATGTTTACTGCTAACCCGTCCAGCGTGCATAATCTTACATTTACTCAAATTGAATTTCATCTGCCATGCTTCAGACCACTCAACTAGCTTGTCCAGATCTGATTGAAAAACATCCTGATCATGTTTTCCTCTAATAATCCTGACAACTTTTAGATCGTCTGCAAATTTCAAGACTTTGCTGTCTATACTGTTCTCAATTGCATTCACAAATATTATAAAAAGCAATGGGCCCAGGACTGAGCCCTGTGGAACCCCACTGAGAACCTCCTTCCATTGTGATTGGCACCCATTCAATATAACCCTTTGCTGGCGTCCTGAAAGCCACGTTTCTATCCAATCCAGAATCTTGCCCCTGATCCCATGAATTTTAAGTTGCAACCCCAGTCTTGTATGGGGGACTTTGTCAAATGCTTTACTGAAATCAAGAAAAGCTACATCTAGCTGTTTACCCTGATCAACGCTATCTGTTGCAACATCCAAAAACTCCAGAAGATTAGTTAAACAAGAACGGCCCTTCCTAAAGCCATGCTGTGTATCTTTGATGAGTTCATTTTGCTCCAAGAATTCAACAATCTTATCTTTGATGATTGATTCAAGCACCTTGCAGACTAATGAGGTCAGACTAACTGGTCTATAGTTTTCCTCTTTACTTCTATCTCCCTTTTTATGAATAGGAACAACATTTGCTCTTTTCCAATCAAGTGGAATTTTACTATCTGCAAGTGATTTAGAAAATATTATGGCTAATGGAACCGACAACTCCCTTTCAGATTCTCTTAAAAGTCTAGCATGGATTTCATCAGGTCCTTCTGCCTTGTTAGGCCTTACTTTCTTTAGATATTCTAGAACAAGTTCACTACTTATGCCACCTAGCTCTCCTATAGTCTCCTCTGTCTCTAGCTCAGGCTGAAGTGCTGCAATACTACTCTGGTCCTCGATAGTAAAGACAGATTGAAACTGATCATTAAGCACTTCAACCATTTCACTGTCCTTGCTAACTAACACATCATCTACCTTAAATGGACCTATATTTTTGGAAACTGTACTTAACTTATAAAAACTGAAGAACTTCTTACTATCTGCATTACAATGTCTAGCTAAATCAAGTTCCTTTGCCCTTTTAGCTGCTCTGACCTTTTTCTTAACTGAATTTCTTGCATTCTGGTAGGCCTTCTGATTTATATCTAGTGAAGATCCCTTCAAAATGCCAAATGCACTTCTTTTAGCTTGTATAGCACTCCTTACTTCTGGGGTAAGCCAAACTGGATTGCCCTTGGTTCTGTTACGTTTGTGCCTGAGGGGTATATGCCGATTTTGAATTTGGCTTAATCTAGCTTTGAAAACATTCCAGGCCTCACATGCATCTAAACCTGCCAACTCAACGTTCCATTTTACCTGTGCGAGGTCATTTCTAATACCATCAAAATCAGCCCGGCTGAAGTTTGGAACCATAATAAGGTTATCTTTGGGCCTCATTTCTGATGAGATATTGAATTTAACCATATTGTGATCACTGGTTCCTAGGCCTGCACAAATACTTATGTCACTAACTAGATCACTGTTGTCTGAGAATACAAGGTCTAGAATGGAGCAATGTCTGGTTGGCTCTGTTACAAACTGATGCATGAAAAGCTCCTCTTCAAAGATTTGCCTATACAACCTACACTCATTTGTTTCCTCTGCTATACTTTCGTATCCTCTTAAGTTAAAATCTCCCATAATAAGACACTGAGCCCGAAAGTTCCTATGTATTTCCTCACAAATATCTTGGTCTGTTTCAGCTTGGGAGTTCCTTGGAAGATTCCCTGGTCTGTAAAATGCACCTATCCTCAACCTTCCTCTGTTTCCTGTACCAATTTTAATGTCAAGCCAGATTGATTCTACTTCTTTTACTTTACTAGAATCATCAACTCTAGTAGTGCAGTACAAGCTATTTACATATACAAACACTCCGCCTCCCTGCCGTGATTCTCTGCAGTATGAGAACATGTTATACCCTTGTAACTCGAAATCCTGTAGCCTATCCCTATTATACCCCTCACTAACCCATGTCTCGGTTACACAAATGATATCAGGCTTTTCAAGGGCAACATAACACTCAAACTCATCAAATTTAGACCTAATACTTTGGGCATTCAGCAACACACATGTGATCTTATACTTTGAGCTGACTCTACTAATTCTGAGGGAATTATGATCTACTGTCCTATTCTGACATGAACTTCTACCAATGCTTACTTCTTGATGCCCTAGTACTAGCGTCCCTGAACCCCCCCTCCTACCTAGTTTCCCTGAATGACACTTCTGTAGGCATCTCCCAAAGCCCTTGCCCCCTCATCCGATAAGTGAAGCCCATCCTTCATATAGTACCTATGCCACTCATAGAACTGATCCCATAAGTCTACATAACTAAGCCCCATAGCTGAACATAAGTTCTGAACTGAGCTGTTCACAGACAGAGCTCTTGAGTACCACTCCTCACTGGCTCCACAGCGAGGGAGGATGCCAGTCACAATGACTGGTTTCCTGGACTCCTTCAACCTCTGCAGCAGGCTCCGGTACTCCGCTACTATTCTCACACTCTGTCTAGGTCCTATGTTGTTCACCCCCACCTGTATTATAACTGTCTCCGGGCTACTCCTACCCAGTTCTGCCTCAATGACAGGGCCCATATCAACTACTTTTGCCCCCGGTTTAACTATACATTTGTCCCTCTTCCCACAGAATGTTCGCCTTAAGGGCCTTACCCTCGAGTCCCCAACCACTAAATGCTGAATCTGTACCTTGTCACTTTCAGCTGCTGACTCTAACGCACTGAACCTATTTGCTAGTGTAACCTGCTGATGTTCCCTGGGGCTGTACTGCCTGACTCTACCCTGAACTTTTGTCCATCCCTCCTGATCCCCTTCCCTCTTCCTCCTCCAGATTCTGCTACCACCCTCCATTACCCAGCACCCCTCCTCATCCTTACTGTCTGTGGCCCTAGCATTACTTTCCACAATGTTGGGTCTCCAGAAACGTGACCCTCCAACACACTTCCAAACCCCAGCCGCACTATCCACTTTTGCCTTATCCTCCTCCCTTATGCCCCTATCAGAACTACCACTGGTCCCTGATCCTGTAGGCTCCTTTTCTGACCCCCTAACCACAATCTGCGCATACGTTCCTTGGTCAGGAGCTACACCCTCTTGCGGCTCATCTCTACACCTACACTTACTTAACTGCGCCTCAAGCTCCGCTACTCTAGCCTGGAAGGCCTCTAGCTCTGCTACCTTCGCCTGCATCCTAGTCATGCTCATTTGAATACACTAGTAACTTAGGTATATAACTTAGGTACTATGCACTTTTCAATACTTTACTAACTTAACTTAACTTTTTTTTCTTTCTTTTTTTTTTCTTCTTCTAAACCTTAACTAGATCTAGGTAAAGCTAGTAACACAAATCAGCTATGAGTGCACCTAATACTAGACTAAATATCTAATCCTTAAATAAACTGAATACTAAATACACCTTAATTATCCCTAATTTTCTAAAATATCTACTTATCCAACCCTGCAACTAATAACACAAAAATAAGACTAAGACAATTTTGGCGCACACAAGCTAGAATGAAAAGTCCTTTAAAAAGCAAGTAAGAGGTAACAGCTAACTATGAATGCTTAAAAATAATACTTAAACGATCCACAAAACTAAATATCTAATCCTTATATCTAAATATAATGTGGTTGCTCAAAAAATACACAAAAACAACAGAGCTATCCAACAGCTACTTAGCTTGGCTAAAGTAGGGTTCAGAAATGTGCCTGAACACGCCCCTGAAACTCTATATGTAATAAATTATGCAAATAATGGAAGCAGAAGCTATCTTTTACATCTTGATAACTATAAATGCCCCTTACATTGCTCTATTTGCTTCCCGCCAAGCATTGAATACTTCCTGGAAACCCCCCCTTTTCAAGCCCCTGAAACCGCCTCTGCCATGAGATTTTAATGATATTTCATTAACATCAACTAATTTGCACTTGTTGCAATCACCGTGAACCGATGTAACTCCTTCATACTTGAGGCAGTTACGAAGAAACCGTGAAGATCGCATTTCCGTATTATCGCCAAATATCGCCTCCGAACCCACCCAAAACTGTACCCTGGAACCGCCTCTGTTCAGGTTAAGAACTCAAAATTTTGACTCCAAATGCGGTATTCAATTCTATGAAAAGTCCCAAAATTTAATGGGCCTGCTCCCAGCCGTTCTGGAGATATCTGCGAAAATCATGAGGGGGGAGCGGAATCCGCCCCCCCCCCCCCCCCTGTTACAAATAGGGTTAAGCTATCCTTAGTTTTTTATTCCTGTATATAAGGAGATTATCAGTTAACATATTATCCTGGTTACAATTAATGTGCGCTATGACTACCATTTACTGCCAAGTGCCACTCCGGCACTTATATTCTGACACCAACACCTATCCACATTCATCAACCATTTTGAGCATCTGTGATTTGAGCCATTGTGATTTCCATATTTCTTACAAACATGTACTAGCTGCTACTCAAATCATTACTGATGTGATATTCTCCATTCTGATCTTTCCACTCCACGTTTATGCATGTTTGGTGCTTATTAGTGCTGGTAAACATCTACTATGGACATTTGTATGCTATGATATGCCAATGTCAGTATTTAGTTCATTATGTTAGTGGGGGGGGGGGGGGGCGGGGTAGGAATGTGTATGTGTGTTGTGAATGTGTTCCCACCTAGATGCATGTGTATGTGCTTGAATGAATAGAATGAATGTGTATGTGTTTGTGAATGTGAATGTGTTCCCACATAGTACCCTATTCCTCAGGAACACAACATAATGTGTTCATTATATTGTTGTGGTGGTGGTGGGGGGGGGGGGGGGGGGTAAAATGACCCCCTCTAACCAGACTGGTTATTTATTTGACACTGATTGAATCGATTGGACTTGTTCAATCAAAATTCCATGAGAAAAAATATTAACCACCAGTCTTTTGATTCATGAATCGTGATGGGATAAAACCCTGCATTAAATCAAGGCTGATTGAATCAACAGATTTAACGATTAGGAATGTGTATGTGTGTTGTGAATGTGTTCCCACCTAGATGCATGTGTATGTGTTTGAATGAATAGAATGAATGTGTATATGTTTGTGAATGTGAATGTGTTCCCACATAGTACCCTATTCCTCAGGAACACAACATAATGTGTTCATTATATTGTTGTGGTGGTGGGTGGGGGGGGGGGGGGGTAAAATGACCCCCCTCTAACCAGACTGGTTATTTATTTAACACTGATTTAATCGATTGGACTTGTTCAATCAAAATTCTTTGATAAAAAATATTCACCACCAGTCTTTTGATTCATGAATCGTGATTGGATAAAACCCTGCATCAAATCAAGGCTGATTGAATCAAAAGATTTAACGATTATTAACGATTCAAGTACACTGGTAAGTTGTGCAAATACATGCAGATTGCAGTCACAGTGGCTACATTTATTTATACTGAATTAGTATTGCTGTAACAATGTTTTAATGATCATATATATGTATGTTTCAATTTGTATTTATTTGACATACATTCACCACAAATATTTAAATGTTGAATGAAACGTGAATCAATTAAAATAAATTTTGTATTCTTTCAATCGGAAAGAAACAATTTATTAAAAAAAATAGTGAATCCAACGGTGATTGGATCATTCAGATTCCAAAATTAGTCATGATTGAATCGTTCAAAAAAAGTTGAATCAATAACCAGTCTTTCTGTAACTAGAAAAATAAAGGGCTAGAAAGATGCGAACAAAGCGTTTGAAAGCTCTTAACAAGGCCATTCGACGTTACTTCAGGTATGCTTTGGCTCAGGTCAATAATGAGGTCACCAAAGGTCAAATTTTCCAAGTATAGGACTTTGCTACAGAAACCCCCCAAAATATCTTGGGAACTATGATAGCTAGGAACGAACGGAAAAGGCAACCGAAAGCTTATGAAAAATTAAATCGCCCGAGTGTTATCAAATTAACAAAAGCTCAGGTCAATAGTTTAGGCCCCAGAGGTCACCAAAGGTCATGTAGGCATTGTTTTCCCAAAACGCTTTCATAAATACCGTTGTATTGGTTAGATACATAACAATGATTTTAACACTATCGTGTTTGTCTCGTCAAGGCGCTTCGAACCATAGTAATGGTGACCTAGTTATATCAACTTCAAAATTTGACCTCAGGTCAAGGTCATTTGGTGACAAAGGTAGGTCATGTTGCATATGGGGTGACGCGACTCGACGAGAAAACACAGTGGTGTCGTTTGCACGTCTCTATCTTTATTATATCAAGAGTTATTGGCAAAAAAATGCTGGTGACCTGAGATGACCTGAGATGACCTCAGCTCACCTTGCAGATGTCACAGAGCAACAATTGCACCCGGGTCATCAATAATGAGCTAAAATAGTATGATTATTAAAGAAGTGGCCTGATCTAATGCATTTTCTCTTAATAGGAAGCATTTGTATATTTTCCCATTTACTTATAATGGGAGGTCACGAAATTGACCTGACCTTAGGTCACCGATACAAAAAAATCCGAGATAAACGAATTGTAGGTACGTATGGCCCTATGCAATCCTGAAAGTTTAAAATCTCTCGGACAAACACTGGCTTTGGCATGACCACAAACATTTTGGGAGATAAGATCACTTGACGTGACCTGGTGACCTGACATGAGATGACCTGCAGTTAAAACTTTCACATAATGTGGGTAATTGATGTCCGAATAGCTGTACCAAATTTGGTGGCGCTGCGCAGCGCCGTTTTCTCGCTATTCCCGAAAAACTCAGGGGTGGGGGGTTCAAAATGACCCCCACACCACCAGTAGCCTTCTTCATAAAGAAATTGTGCAAACCTGTTGTAGTTGTAGTTTGTAATTTGAACTTTACAACCTACAAATCCAGCATGTTTCATAAACATTACACACACCGCATCAGCGGGGGTTGTAAATTCAGCGGCGATTGTAGCTTTTGTTTGCGTCAGCTGACAAAGTAAATAAACAAGGTTCTTGAGGTACGTCAAAGATACATACCAAATGTATAAAATATCCCGAATTCACCTGTTCTAATATTATAACATTGTTATTATTTTGAAGACAAAATATTTGATACTGAAATAATGTAAGTTATATGAAAAAGGGCGTTACTGCAAAGAAAATGACAAGAACATTTCTTTTCGGCTCAAGCAGAAACTGTAAATAAACACCGCGACTGTGAAAATTTTGGAAAGGGCGATTATTCGCTAGTGTCAGTGTCAAACCATGACTGCAAGGCTCGCACTAAGCATGGGTGGAGCTTTTCCAAGAAAGTTGGTGGGGCAAAATGTAATTTTGCTTGGTTGTTTTGTTTGGTTGAGGTGAAAATGGTCATTTTAATGCCGGATAACCTCCAAATCTGTCAAGAGTTGGTTTGGCGAAACACAAAGTTGGTGAGGCAGTGGCCCCACCATTTGAATAGGAAACTCCACCCGTGGCACCGAGGCAAAAGCAGGCGAAACACTTCCAATAGATCCGGGAGAGAAAAGAGGTAAGATCACTCTATATCTATAAATATAAGTGTGAAGCAAGGTAACTTAATAACTAGGTAGCGCGGGTTTGCCGCTTCAACACAGGGGCAATGGGTGCATGGTTTGACAACTAAGTAAAACAAATCTCCTAAACCAGACATATCTGTCATAAGCATTATATACCATTGGTAATTAATTTAATTATAAAACGTTTCAAACAATTGGACATTTTCATAAGCATCCAATAAGAAATTCGTGTTTGCGGTAATTAGATGAGGCGGCAATGCCCTTATACATTAAGATTCCTGTTAACCACATGCGACCAAACCGGCGCTGCTGACGCTATTGCAAGTAGATGAGGCGGCAATGTACTTATACATTGAGGTTCCTGTTAACTTCCTGTCAGTAGAATTAACCAAACCCGCAGCAGACGCTGTTGTAATTGGATGAGGCGGCAATGCACTTATACATTGAGGTTCCTGTTAACTCTTTGCTATTCGGTATCTCCGGAATCGGAGGACCAAACATCAGCTGGCACGACTTTCTTTTGATGCCTCAAACCCGCACCCCCCTGAGTGTGAAGAAGTGTCTCCGTCGTCGTGATTCCAACGCGCTTAATGAAAAGTCCCAGTTAATATTCGGCACGTGTATTGATGTGGGTACCTGCATCCAGGAGACTCCAGATAATTGCGAAATAATGATATATTTGATTATGTGGATGCAAAATTCGTAGAGCTAAACGACACGGGAGGAGTTTTCTATTAAAATGGTGAGGCCAAAACAATGTTCTCATAAAAGATGTTCTCCGTAATACCGTAAAAGTGTTCTCCGCTCCAAGGATTCAGTTTTCTACACATCGAAGGGGCATGGTAGATTGCATGTGTAGTTTGCCTGATAAATTCTACAATTGGTCCGTTGTTTAGGGACTCAGCTGCTCTTTATGAAACACATCAGGCATTTTGGGCCGGGATTTGTACAATTAGTATGCGTGGGTTTGTAGATTAGTTGTTTGTGATTGTAAATTGTAGTTTTTGCTTTATGAAACATATTTGTACAACTACAACTACAAACCTACAATCTTACACATACAAAAGTTACTAATAGACCTTTATGAAAAAGGCTACAGGGCGAGGGTTTACATGCATACCTTTGGCCAATATTTAGGCGCATTTCAGACACTCTTGAGGCTTAAAAGTGGGCATTCTCATAAACAGAATAAAATGAACTTAACAGCTGTGCCAAAAACACATTATATTTACCACCCGGTGACCGAAATTTTAAGGTCATAAGTTGGGTCAGTTTACGTGTTGTCATTGGTGAAGGGAAAACTTCAAGCCCACGCTACGTCATGTCACGTGACGCTACCAAATCCTCTCCGTTGGGGGCCGGTGTACACATTCACACATTTTCAATCGCGATCAATATACTCGCGAGTCGCGACCTAGCGAACGAGGTTGTTAGTGTTGCTTACATGATGTGATTCAAGGACAGACTTTTGCCGGTATGACGTCACCACTCGTTTTGGTGACGCAAGATTATTGTGACGTCATTTGTATTAATATCAATATGTTTCAAATTATGACAAATTAGTATTTTTTTCTTGCAAACACGAATGCCAGAACCGTAATCAAGACACTCTTTCCATCATTCCACATGCTTTTCCCAAGGTGTACTATTCCCTTTAAAGGGAATAGGTCACCTCGAAAATTGTCTTGAGATTTGGCTATACGGGGTATTTCGAGCTGAAAAAAACGAATATGGCATTTGTTTGGACAATAGATGGGTATCCGTCGAAAAATAGTCATGTTTCTCTTTTCTCCTTCATGGCCATAACAAACTCCATGACAATTATGACGTCATGCATATGGTAGCTTGGATATGAAAACTATTGCACACAATAACGACGGACTTTAGGCACTTTGGCTGCTTGTAACGTAAGCAACCGTTGTGAAGACCCGAAACAAGTTTCGGGGAAATGAAACTTCCTCTTCTAAAAGGAGCCCACTAGTTCTGTGTGGAAATTACTTAACGTAGGGAGCTAATTTTTCACACAACCCATTTGTCTATTCGCTCTACAAATACACTATCTCAGTTCAAAACCCCATGTTAACCCTATTAGTAGCCGTTTTCACGAAGGATTTTACGTTTGGGGCGATTGGGGCGTTTGGGGCGTTTGGGACGATTGAGGCGTTTGGAGCGTTTTGGGCGATTGGGTCTATACCTCGTAAGAACACGGCTTTTCTAGGTGATTTTTGGTACCAATTGCAACTTTATGAATTAATGCCCTTTTCTGGAAATTCCATTTTAATGATAACACCATAGTTTACTTAAAATTAACAATTTCATCTTAAACTAGCTCTGGTGTTGCCAGACGGCTGGGGTATTTGTGCGACGCCATCTTACTCGAATCCCGGAAGTGGCTGGTTCGGGAAATGGTCATATTTTGCAACGACATGGTTTTCAGGAGTAATAGCTTATTTCAATGAAAACTAGATTAATTAGTCCATTCATATTTCCAGTCATATTCACTTTTGCAAGCAATGATTAATTATAATTAGCGATTTCGTTTTGTTCATGTGTTGTAAGATGACGGGAATGCTGGCTCTGGCTCTGCGCTGGCTCTGCGCAGGCGCCGCTGCCCGGTCACCATGGCGACGGGACGGCCGGTCGCCTGATGTCACCTTGCACACGTGGCTCCGGCGCCGGCCGGCTGATCACCATGGCGACCAGCAGGCCGGTCGCCTGACGTCACGTTGCGCATGCGCAGAGCCGTGGTTTGCGTCCAGAAATGGCGTCCGTTCGATCTAGAGTAGTCATTTTTTAGTTTTCAGTACCGTGGCTGCAGAAAGCCTGCATGTTTCATGGGTGTATAACTGCCTTTTCTGAGGTCTTTTCAGCTTTTTTGTGAGATTCATCAATTAATCAATTAATCAAATCAAAAACATTTGGTGTGATTCGAAATGCGTAAAGATTGTTCCGGTTTTCGGAAACCAACGAAGTTACCGCTCTAAATTGGACGATCTCAGCGGGACGGAGCGACGTTGAATTAAGGTCTGTCTATGCTTTTGACATTTGATTGCGTTTTTCATCATAATGTTATATTTCTTTGCCATTAATATCTTCAGTTTTGCCTTAACTAACCGTCAATTGCGTATTTTATTGAATCAAAACTGATTATCTAGTATACTTTTTGCCTCTTTTGGGGCGTTTTCGGTATGTTTTGTAGAAGGAACTAACACAACTCAAAATTGCCAGATTTGCTCA
>JAXIVJ010018864.1:0-21766 GCA_036785665.1 Chirona hameri
CCGCGCCGGCCGGCGGACGACCGCTGCTCGTCCGGCCGGCGGCAGGCACGCACACGCGCCGCGCCGGCCGGCGGACGACCGCTGCTCGTCCAGCCGGCGGCAGGCACGCACACGCGCCGCGCCGGCCGGCGGACGACCGCTGCTCGTCCGCAGCGCGCCACAGTCGCCGCCGGCGCGCCGCATTCGGGTCAGCCGCGCCGCGCGCCGCGCACCGCTCCGGTATTCTGCCGCCCGCCTCACGCCGTCCCCGGCGGCAGTTCGCGACGCGCGAGGTGTGATCAGGACGGGCCAGGGGACGAATCTGCCGAGTCAGGGCACTTGGCTCTTCTAGGGCGACGGGTACCGACGGTACTGACCCTGGCACGAGAGACGTGACACAAAGAAACGGAGGCAATTGTGACACATTCGAGATGAGGTGGAATTATTTACAGTGTCGAGTCACGCTCGCATAGAGATCAACCCCGTAATTCAGAAGAAGGAACTGTTGTGAAATATCCCCAATTTGGTTCAACTTAACGCGCCATTAAGCAGATACGGCGTTTGACTGGACTGGAGCCGACGGTGGCTCTCAGAGAGCAACCCAGCGGACGGTTTTGGACAATGGACTCGGTCGTTCTCGTTTCCTGGACGTCGACCCCATTCATGTCATTGGCTGCGTTCAATCAAAATTGAGGACAAAGGTCAGTCAAACGGCGGCCTTGCTTTGGTGCTCGGTGCGTGACCGAAGTGTTAATATAGGCTTAACAAAGTTCTTCTACAATCGGACCGGCCAAGGAAACGGGTTATTTGACTGGAACTCGAAAAACACGAGCTATTGCTGTCAATAAAACATCGTCGTTTTCTCACCAGAGAGGTGGCGAAAAACACAGGTTTGAAGGCGCATATCAGGTTTGATTTATTTGAAGGCACATCCGGTCGAAAGTGCTCCATCGCGGTGGCTGGGCGACAGCCAGCCACCGGTAGACGCGTCCCGCTCCTGTTAAAGCCAGCCACCGGTAGGCGCCCCGCTCCTGTTAAAGCCAGCCACCGGTAGGCGGGAAGGTCGGGGCGGGGGCGGCACGGGCGGGGGCGGTACGGGCGGGAGCGGCAGGCGGCAGCCGGCGACAGGTGCTCCCTCAGCCTCCGGAGCCGCCAATCGCCCCCAGTCGCCCACAGCCGCCCCCAGTCGCCCCAGTCGCTCCTGTTAAAGCCAGCCACCGGTAGGCGCCCCGCTCCTGTTAAAGCCAGCCACCGGTAGGCGCCCCGCTCCTGTTAAAGCCAGCCACCGGTAGGCGCCCCGCTCCTGTTAAAGCCAGCCACCGGTAAGCACCCCGCTCCTGTTAAGGCCAGCCACCGGTAGGCGCCCCGCTCCTGTTAAAGCCAGCCACCGGTAGGCGCCCCGCTCCTGTTAAAGCCAGCCACCGGTAGGCGCCCCGCTCCTGTTAAAGGGATTATATGGGGTGTTCCCAGAATTATTGAGTTACATAGTAAAACGTACTTATAAAGGTGGTAGAAGTCCCACGGTAGCCACATTTTTTTAGAAATTACCTCTTCTGCACGTAAGGAGATTTCAAAGTGCACGGTGATGCCACCGCGTACTTTCTGCAGGACCGGCTGAGGTAGAGCTAGTCGTCTCTTTTATGCTAATAAAAACACCTCGCTTATGGCACATTTCCGGTAAAATAAGGAATATTTGACAAATAAACTTGCTTTGTTCCAACGACAGCAGCAGTTACCAAGTTTTTCCTATAAAATTCGATATTTTTCATGAATTTTCACGAGATACGCTACCACCAAATTTCCAACGCTAAAGGCCAGAGATAAGAAAACCACAAAACCTCAACGAACAGTGTGTAGTAATAAAGAGTACCGTAAGTTTTGAAGTGCATAATCATTTTGTGATCCAGGGTAGGACTTGCAGATAATACAAAACTATAAAATTAAGAATAAGTAAACAGGGATGATCAATAACATGGCAGTAACGTTTATTGTATATATAAAAGGCGATACAAAAAGGAACAAGCTTTCACTGTTACGGCATCGTCAGATTCAATCTGACGATGCCGTAACGGTGAAAGCTTATTCCTTTTTGTATCGCCTTTTATATATAAAATAAATTTACTGCCATGTTATTGATCATCCCTGTTTACTTATTCTCATTAATCGTGGCAAAAATATTCATCGAACACATTAACACTATAAAGTTGCATGATGCAGATTCTAAGATAAAAGTGGTGGACAGCAATGCCGATCAAGTACTCGTTATCTAATACAAGTCTCTAAAAACGTCAAAGTTTTAACGCTGATACTGCTGAAATAATGGACTAAATGAGTATTGAGGTCCCTGTTATATGTCTTAAACGTGTTTAAATCTCATACAACTGCAAAAGAGTGCATTTCCTTTCAGGACGGAAACCCGTATAATCCCTTTAACCTGTCGGCGACACACGGCTTCATTACGGGCGACCCGCGCCGCTGCTCGTCGCTGCGGGATTTCGCCGCACCTCCCGGGGAGACTGCGGCGTGGCGCGGCGCGGCGTGGCGTGGCGTGGCGTGGCGTGGCGCGACGTGGCGCGGCGCGACGTGGCGCGGCGTGGCGCGGCGCGGCGTGGCGTGGCGCGGCGGCATGCCTCGCCCGCCACGACCGTCTCCCGCCCGGCCGCCAGTCCTGATCAATATGGAGAAAGCTGCACAGCTGAGCTCAGTCTTGGAGAGACGTAAACAGTCGGAATCGGCTAATGTCAGCGGAGATGCGGCGTGCTGAGGTCGGTACACAGACAACTGATGGCTGCCGGAAGTCGGAACAAGACGGATGACCTGATTTTAGGCTGCTCGGATGGGGCTCGAGATGTTCAATATTCAGGATATTCAGCGATTGGATTCAATAGCAGCTACTTCAGTATTATCCAGTCATTTCCATTTCAACTCAGCTGCTACGAGAACATGTGTTCTTTAGCTTCCAGATGAAATAAATGAATCCTTTATGTCAAATTGCTCTCCTGTTTTCGGTCAGGTCACTAGACGACGACTAGTGGCCATTTGCGCATCTCGTGCGACACGATGATTGCTGATTCCCAGCATGGCGGACCGGGAAATGTCAAGTGTCGTATATTTAATCTGCCGCCTGGTTTTCCCACGCAGCCAAATAAAGCAACCAATAGTGCAGATGGTGTCCTGTTACTAAAACGCATCGTGGGAGTCACAACTACAATCAATCCATATCCGTAAATGTTATATATATATATATATATATATATATATATATATATATATATATATATATATATATATATATATATATATATATATATATATATATATATATATATATATATATATATATATATATATATATATATATATATATATATATATATATATATATATATATATATATATATATATATATATATATATATATATATATATATATATATATATATATATATATATATATATATATATATATATATATATATATATATATATATATATATATATATATATATATATATATATATATATATATATATATATATATATATATATATATATATATATATATATATATATATATATATATATATATATATATATATATATATATATATATATATATATATATATATATATATATATATATATATATATATATATATATATACGGATGCACTGTGCGAACCTGAAGTCACCATCACCGGTCCTCGGACTATACGTCAGGGATGTCGTCATGTTCTCATCCCGTCATGTTGGTCCGACAGTCCGTATATAAAGAGAAAGACCATCAAAACGTAACATGTCGAAATAAGTGGTCATATTTTGGTGAAACTACGTTATATATATATATATATATATATATATATATATATATATATATATATATATAGATAGATAGATAGATAGATAGATAGATAGATAGATAGATAGATAGATAGATAGATAGATAGATAGATATAGATGTAGATGTAGATGTAGATGTAGATGTAGATGTAGATGTCGATATAGATATAGATATAGATATAGATACAGATACAGATACAGATACAGATACAGATACAGATACAGATACAGATACAGATACAGATATAGATATAGATATAGATATAGATATAGATATAGATATAGATATAGATATATATATATATATATATATATATATATATATATATATATATATATATATAGATAGATAGATAGATAGATAGATAGATAGATAGATAGATAGATAGATGTAGATGTAGATGTAGATGTAGATGTAGATGTAGATGTAGATGTAGATGTAGATGTCGATATCGATATCGATATCGATATCGATATAGATATAGATATAGATATAGATATAGATATAGATATAGATATAGATATAGATATAGATATAGATACAGATACAGATACAGATACAGATACAGATACAGATACAGATACAGATACAGATACAGATACAGATACAGATACAGATACAGATACAGATACAGATACAGATACAGATACAGATACAGATACAGATACAGATACAGATACAGATACAGATACAGATACAGATACAGATACAGATACAGATACAGATACAGATACAGATACAGATACAGATACAGATATAGATATAGATATAGATATAGATATAGATATAGATATATATATATATATATATATATATATATATATATATATATATATATATATATATATATATATATATATATATATATGGGAAAGCTGCAATAAGATGATGTCATCATTGCAGCAGTAGGAAGCCACGTGCATGGTTTAATGCCAACAATATTGTCATCCCTGGCAGTCGGCACTCCGAGCCCAAATCGCCAAGGCCTCTTTCGTCGAGTACCGACAGTCCCAGTCAACACCGTTATGATCCCTGCACCACCAACAGAATCAATCCGCACTGCCACAGTCTCCGTACTGCCAACAGTTTGAGTCCACAGTCCGCACTGCCACGGTATCCGAACTGCCAACAGTTTGAGTCCACAGTCCGCACTGCCACAGTCTCCGAACTGCCAACAGTTTGAGTCCACAGTCCGCACTGCCACAGTCTCCGTACTGCCAACAGTTTGAGTCCACAGTCCGCACTGCCACAGTCTCCGAACTGCCAACAGTTTGAGTCCACAGTCCGCACTGCCACGGTCTCCGAACTGCTAACAGTTTGAGTCCACAGTCCGCACTGCCACGGTATCCGAACTGCCAACAGTTTGAGTCCACAGTCCGCACTGCCACAGTCTCCGAACTGCTAACAGTTTGAGTCCACAGTCCGCACTGCCACGGTATCCGAACTGCCAACAGTTTGAGTCCACAGTCCGCACTGCCACGGTCTCCGAACTGCCAACAGTTTGAGTCCACAGTCCGCACTGCCACGGTCTCCGAACTGCCAACAGTTTGAGTCCACAGTCCGCACTGTCACGGTGCGGCGACAGTCTGAGTCCGCACCGTTACGGTCTCGCGCGCAGTGCGGCTGCAGTGCGGCTGCAGTGTGGCTGCAGTGCGGCTGCCGCCGACGGCCGCCGGTTTCCCATGACTCGAACAGCCGCACTTCCCAGAGCAGCCCAGCTCAGCCGCGATCCACCGTGCAAACGGCCGGGCCGTAATCCTTCTGGTTTGTAACCGCAGCGTCGCGAGTGGCCCAGTGCCGCCGCGTGGCACTCGTGGCGCGAGTGGTGTGAATGTGGCGCCGGTGGAGCAGCCGCGCCGGTAACCCGCGCAGTCGCGGTGTCAGACACTGCGTCGAGGTGACAGAACCATCGGTTCTGAGGTTACGCTGAGGGGGGTGGAGACCGCACCCGCACGGCGCCTCGTGGAGCCGTGATTTCGCCACCGACCCAGGACGCGGCACAGCGGCAGTCGGGACCGGTCCCGGGGAGAGAGTTGGACGCGGGCCGGGCGGCACGCTATGTAGGAACTCCTCAGGTAGGAGTGTGTAGGCCGCTTCCTGAATCCTGTAGGTGTGCCCTGTGGACTCACTTAATCAAGCACGAGTCGACAGTTTCTCTCCTATAATGGCACGGAGTTAACGCCTAAACACCTACATCCTTTGGTGCTCGTCCATGTGTCGCGAAATACCCAGAATCTTTGCATTTGCTGGCACCTGAAAAGCCAATTAACGACAATATGTCATTATCACCCATTCACTCCATCTTGACAACTCTTATCGCCGTTTTTTTTGCTCGCCGCGGAAGCCGGCCAGTGTCGGAGATCTCGGCTCCCGCGCGTCGGACAATAGCTGTGTGTGCTGACAGCGTTCCGGCTGATTGTGCTGACTGCTGGCGGCTGCTCGTGCTGACGGCTCCCCGGCGGGCAGAGCGGGTCGTCCCACATCCTGTCCCGGGCCGTCCCGGCCTGTCCCGGCTGCCGGGAGCGGTGTACGGACCGGCAGGCGACCGGCAGCGAGCGAGGCTGGATCATGACCGGGTCTGACCGCACGGGTGCCAGGTCTGACCGGGTCCGGGTCTGACCGCACGGGTTTGCTGGTGACTGGTGACCAGGTGAATGTAGGTGATAAGCGTAGTGTTGACCACGCAAAGGTGTGTCTGTGGCCGACGTAATGAATACCAGGTGAATGTAGGTGGTATGTGTGATGTTAGACAGGGGAATGTATGTGGTAGCCGGTGTAGGTGCGGTGTTGACCAGATGAAGGTGTGTGTAAGCACAATGTTGACCAAGCAGAGGTGTGCCAGTGGTCAGTGCAGTTGATGCCAAGTGAATGTATACCGCTCGAATACCGGAAGTGTTGGCCAAGTGAAGGTATCACAAATTGACACAGCACCACAGAACTAATTTATAGCTGATCTATCTGACATTGCACGGTAGATATCAGAGAAGGTCCATCACACCGTGGTGGGCCGCCGGCCGCTGGCAGCAGTAAGACCCGGGGGCGGCAGAACGGTCCGTATTCGGGGGACATCAGACAGACGGCCACTGGCAGCAGTAAGACCCGGGGCGGCAGAACGGTCCGTATTCGGGGGACATCAGACAGACGGCCACTGGCAGCAGTAAGACCCGGGGCGGCAGAACGGTCCGTATTCGGGGGACATCAGACAGACGGCCACTGGCAGCAGTAAGACCCGGGGGCGGGACGACGGTCCGTATTCGGGGGGACATCAGACAGACAGTATCAGTGATGACGGATGGGATCGGCCACAATACGCGGCGTCAGCGGGCCGCTGACGTAAGAGCGGCCAACACCGGCCAACCGCTGGCCGGCGTCACACAGACGGCGGACAGCCTGCAGCGGACACCAGATTACATATAGAGGAATGATAATTAGGGTGGTGTCGGACGGTGTCAGGCTGTGTGCCTCGGTGTCAGGCTGTGGACAGCGCCCCGGGCAGTGCCTGCCATATTGTCAACGGGAATATTCATCATATTGTCACGGGGACTCCCGTCGTATTGTTACATACAGTCGACCGTGAGCGGGAGCAGGAATAACTGTAGACCCCGTGAGACAGTCGCACTGTTGGAAGTATGCTTCCATTGTGACTCCTGTGTGATATTCCCGGCCTAACCACTGTTTAACTCCGGGTCTGACCGGCAGCTGCTGGAACCATCACCGACGTCCGGTCAGCGGTAAAAAGCGGTCCGTTCGGGCCGATCACCCACCGCCGGGCGGGGTGAGGGCGGGGCGGCGGACCGGCCGGCACGGGCACCGCTAGTACTGCCGAATCAATGCCCGCGCTTCAGCGGCGCGTATTGATCGAGGAGCTGCGAACGGGACGCGGCGGGCCGACCCAGTCGGAAGGCGCCGTGCCTCCGGAAATACAGCGCCGACGGTAATCGAGGCGCGCCGGAAACACCGCCCCGGTGGACGGCGAGAGAGCTGTGAGACGAGCCGCTGCAGAATTAAGAATGATGGACAGTGACAGAAAGCGATATCGCTTTTGTGAGGCCGACGTTCTGCGCGAGAGGAAATGAGTTCCGACAGACTCAGGCGGTCCGTGACGTTTTCTCCTCCGAATGTAATTTATCTCATATTTCTGACATCTCATCTGGTGCTATATTAACTGGAGGTGCTGCAAAATCGTCAATTTCTGACATTCTTCAATTAGCCGATAGGCATCCAGTGCGGAAATTAGAAAGAAGCGGACATATTGCACAGACGAACGATAACCTCCCGACACGGTGTAGGCCACTTCTTTAGTGGGTTCTGTAGTTGTTTTTCAGGAACTTAATCGCTGCACTTGTGAGGCGGTTATTTCGGAGTGTCCCTTGCTGTGTCTATTGATCTAACCATTCCTCGCTTCCCCGCGCCGGGACGCGTTTGTTTACCTACACACTGACACTGACTGGCTTCCCAGAAACCTTTGTGTTGAGAGCGGCTGGAGCTGCTTCGCCGGCTTTGTCAATTTGCTCTCGGTACATATAGGTAAGTGTCGTCGGTAAATAAGATTACGATCCAGGCTGAAAATAAAAAAAGAGACAACACGGAAAAAATTATGGAAATGTAAACTTGCCTGTAACTAAAGGGCAAAATTCGGGTTATTCGACGAAATTAGAAAATATTTTCAAATATGTAGGTATGTGCCTAAATTAACTATTAACTTGTATGTAACAGTGCCTGAAAAACATGTTTGTATTAGCAGACTGCATTTATTAGTAGCAAAACTCAAAAATTTTAAATGAACGTAAATACGTTCAGAAATAATTTGCAATTCATTGAATTGGTACCTTTCTCGACAAAGCTCATATTATTCAACTCTGACATTATTTTCGGCTTACTTTACTGTCAAAGTGAGATTGTCACACAATGTAAAAAGCATGGTATCTTCAGCATGACCCAACTTTGCTGTCCTTTTAGAGCAATTTAGACATTCTAACTCGACATGAGCAGCTGCCGTAAAACTGTTCAGCCCCAGCCAGTTCAGCCGGACTCTGTCCTGCCGACCAGTCAGGAGCTTTCGGCACAGCTTGGCAGCAGCCCGATGTTAATCCTGACAAGTACAGCCCGCCGTGTTGGTCCGGAGCTCCAGCTTGTTGCACCAGTAAGCTGCAGTCGTATGAGGCAGACTATAAATTAATTATCCGGAATTATCGCTTCCTGTCCCCATCACATGATACTCTTATGGATGGTATACTGCAAGGGTATCAACCTTGTGTTGCTATCTACGTTGCGCAATATGGTAGCACTGTCAGGGGACGTGGGCGGTATACAATGGCAAAGATAGACGATTGAGAGGCACGCTGAAACGGTCAAATACGAATACGGCGACAAGCATGACATGATGCCCGCGTTAGCTATGGCCCACACTGTCTCGTGCTTACCTCTTGACGCGTCTTCAATCCTGCAACGACCGAGCATATATCCCCCGTTCACGAAGAACAGAGTCAACAACCTCCACTACCGCGTCGTCTCCACTACCGGCACACCAGCGTCAGCGGTCACCACGCTCCTACCCGGACACCATGACGCCTTCTCGTCTGGCGTCTCTTCTCCCGACGACGCCGACTCTCGCTCCGACGACACAGACGGCACCACTGCACCGGCGGAGGCACGGAGCCGGCGACTGCCGGCGCCGCGCCGACCGACCCGCCGCGCCGCCGGCTGTGACGTCACGCATCGGCTGGATGTGACGTGACTCGACGGGAGGGCGGGACGCTATTGGACGGCATAGCGCCGGTGTGGAGCCCACGCGCATTAGTGTAGTTTGATTTGGAATGCCCGAACGGTGGAAAGTGTGTGTCTCTTGAGAGCTGTTGTTTATGTCACGGCATTTCGCTCCACCGACGACCAGTGGCGGATCCAGGGGGGTCACGGGGGCATGACCCCCCCCCCCCCCTTGGGCTATGGGAGCACCACTGCGCCGTGAGGGCACCACCGCGCCGGGGCACCA
This sequence comes from Chirona hameri, assembly GCA_036785665.1. NCBI lineage: Eukaryota > Metazoa > Arthropoda > Thecostraca > Balanomorpha > Balanidae > Chirona > Chirona hameri. The sequence goes on from JAXIVJ010018864.1 coordinate 9,813, forward strand.
GGGGCACCACCATGGCCCAAAAAAATCCGCGCCGCTACGCGACGCAAATAATTCAGTGTTCTTTGAACCAAGGGCACCACCAAGGGGTGCGGTGTATCAGGGGCACCCCGCACCGGTGAACCAAGGGCACCACCGCATCGGTGTGCCAGGGGCACCATCGTGACGGTAGGCGGCACTGTGGGGCGAGGGGAGACACCGGAACACTGTGCCTCCTTGAATCCAGGAGGGAAAACAATTTTCTGGGGCCGCCATGAAATAACAAGCATTGGTCGCTGGAAGAAAAAACAATCGCGAAATGATGCTACATTAGAATTGCTAAACTATGTCAAAAATGTCCCTTCATGCCTCCCGTCCCTTGGGCTATGAAGGGGCACCAACGTGTCTTCATACCATAGGCAACAGCGTATCGGACTCGAATGGCCCTGAGTGCCCCCTTGGGCTGATACATATAGATTATAGAACCTTTCGATTTTTTTAGGGCCTCATCCAGAAAAAACAAAAAATTCCGCGCCGCTACGCGGCGCAAATCAATCTGTGTTCTTTTCCAGTACAAAAGGGTCTAATATAGGCTGTACACACTGGCGGTCGCAGGGGAGGGGGATATGGGGGGCCATGGCCCCACCTTTGGCCTTAAAGGAAATAATTCACCTTCAACATCAGTTTTAAGAATTACGCACTGGCGGCGATAAACATCTCTTGCATTTGGTTACCGAACGGGCCCGAAGCGCCCGTGAGGTTTCTCGTCAACTTACTAGACAAATTTAAATTTGACCCGGCCCGACCCGGACCGACCCGGCCATACAGACGCTAAGCTAAACACTTTGCAACCACTGCTCCGATTGAGATTGGGTTTTCACCATTGCATAGGTCCATCAAATAAATTTTGTTTTTGGTATGGTGCGTTCTGATAGAGGTGGTACCACAGCGCGTGACAGTTGGCACACGCGAACGTCGAAATGAACACAAATCCTTGCAAAACTGATTCTTGATAATACAAAATGGCTGTATTAATACAGGCGTTTTACTGTATTAATATAAGCATTAATTTATACGCTGAAGCATGCAGCGCTCAGGACGTACTCTCTTTTGGCGGATTTGAAAAAGGAGGTCATGAACAATTGAATACAACTAATTTGTATATTGGCATGCATTGAGGCCTGGCAATTTTTTCTGGAGGACTAAAATGACTATGTGTTACTACCACGTGTGCTCCCTTACCGTTTCATATTTCAAACCTGTTTTAGCTTTACCAGAGCGCGCTCGCTCAGTCATCGCCCAAAAAGGCGTTTACTGGTTTATAAGTTCATCCCACGTCAACGTTACGGATATGGTCAAACTGGCGTGCGGCCTTCTAGCTGTCCTCTCTGTCTCTGCCGACCGGGTGGCAATTGCAAGCAAGAGTTATCGTAAAAGTCGTAGGTTACCGTGATACGGTGATGAAGCGGTCGATGCAGCCCAAACTGGTGAGCTTCTTCAAGAAAAGAAGAAAAAAAACGTCAGGGTCAGGTACGAGTATTTTATCAGACGACAGGCGGGTTTACAAAGGCATACGGTGCATAGGAGGAAACGGGGGTGGCATGACCGCCACTTTTTCATAATTTTTGCTTTTTATGTTAACCCGCGCCGTGCCGGGGGCGGGCGTTTAGACCCCCCCCCCCTAAGGTTTTTCGAGGATAGCGAAAAAACGTGGGCGCAGCAAAAACGGCGCGCACGGCGCGCAGCGCCGCCGTTTCAGCCGCCGTTTTTGGCACATATGTTCGGGCATCAATTACCCACATTGTGTGCAATTCTTGACCACGGGTCATCTCAGGTCAGGTCACGTGACCACACCTCCAAATAAGTTTTCGGTCGTACCACAGCCACTGTTTTTGGCCGATCGGTTTCAAACTTACAGGATTTCATAAGGTCATAGGTACCTACAATTCGAATATCTAAGATTTTGAATATCGGTGACGTAAGATCCAGGTCGGGTCAATTTCGTGACCTCCCATTTTAAGTCAATGGGGAAATATTAAAATGTTTTCTTTTCCGAGGATACGCATGATAGCAGTCCAATTCCTTCTGGGTCATGTTATAATAGGTTATTATTGATGATCCAGGTTCAATTTGTGTTCAGTGACCCCTACAGGGTCAGCCGAGATCAGCTGAGGTCACCAACACTTTGTGTGTCCATAACTCTCTATAAAATGGAGATCAAGAAGTGAAACCGGAATCAATGTGTTTGTCTCGTCGAGACACGTCTCCCAATATGCAACATTACCTACTTGGGTCGCCACTTGACCTTGACCTGAGGTCAAATTTCTAAGTTGACCTAAACTGGTCCAAATGAATGTGATTCGAAGCGCTTTGATGAGACAAATATGATGTCGTCAAAATCATTGCCGTATCTTGATTAGGTAAACAGTTATTTGCGAACGTTTTGCCCCAAAAATAGCCCTTTTGACATTTGATGACCTCTGGAGCCTAAACTATTCATTTGAGATAAAATTTGCTGACACTTTATCATTGGATATTTCAAGGGCTTTCGATTGCTTTTTTTTCTTCTCTCGTTTGTTCCTAGCTATCATAGTTCTCGAGATATTTGGGGGTTTCTGGAGCAATGTCCTAAAACTGGGAAATCTGACCTTTGATGACCTCTGGTGACTTCAACATTGACCTGAACCAAAAAATGTGTCATTAGTTTCAAAGTGATTTTTGATGAGCCTTCGAACCGTGTTTTCAGTTTTCCAATGAGGAAATTTGAGAGCGAAAAGGTGCACCAAGATTAGAAGTGAGAAGATTGCCAGAAGAAAAAAAAATGTCCCCCCCAAACTTTAAAATCGTTCCCGGGCCAGGGCCTCCCACCCAGTTGTAAACTATGAAATCGCGGGCATCCGTAATCTCCCGTCCCCTCTCGGTGACCAAAAAGCAACACAAGAACCATTCTGGCATCGGTAGTCAATATTTCCTGTTTGGAAGCATTTGGATGCGCATGGAAAGATAATAATCACGCTCTGTTTACACACAAATTAATTTGAGCGCTTGTTGTTGGCGGCGTTGGCCATGAGGTCTGACTGGCCTTGACCCTGGCACGGGTTTTGTATTCACATTTCGAGTCATTATTCTAGTCATTGATTATGATCTGGGTAGCTATTGCCCAGATCTACACAGCACAGTCGCTGCCTATATTAACTGCTGCACTGGACATCCCTCATTACTGTGCGATTTGGGGGATTTTCTGAGTTCAGATATAATGGAATAAATATGGTTCATCATGTTCCCGTTGTTTTTGTTTTATTCACGATCTCAGCGCCTTTCCATGCAAGACGGTGTAATCCAGCAGAGTCAGGTTAAGAGGGATGCAACGTTAAAAACCGCACATCCACGCTAAAAAGTAGAGACAGTTAAAACTTAAAGGTCAGGAAAAACACTCCGCCTGCCTACATGCTTGTAAACTGTTTCAACACGGAATCATTGTTGCGGCGATACTGGCGAGATTTCCACGTTTCCGTGCTGTAGTCGTTAGATCCTGCTTCGAAAGCAGTTATACTTCTTCGTGTTTGGGCCACGGGAACTCCCGTCAGCAGCAGAGCAAATGATACAGACGAAGGCCTGAGAAGAGGGGCGCCTGGCAAAGACACCCTGAAAACTCCATTATAACCAGAGAGAAGCCTTTCAAATCCCAGAAGTAAAACGAGAAGCCTTATAAAATTGGTAACAGAAGAGAAAATACTCAGTAATTGAAATATTTAATTAACGGGCGTCATTACTAACGGCAAGTAATCAGTTGTGGAATTTGTGCTTTTGTTCGCCCTCGAAGCGGCGCGAACAATTCTGCCTATATTTAATGAATGATTAATTAATTTGATTCACAGATTTGATATAAAATGGACATTAACTGCATTTTTAACAGCAAAATAATGCCTACGAACATCTCAGACTGGTACGACTGGTTTAGCTCCCTTTATAGTTTATACTAAGTTTAATTTGATAAGTACATGATTACTATTTGATAACCCTAAATGTGCCAAGCGACTTGGGGCGCTGGCAATCTTCGCCGGTTGCAAGGATTTGTCTAATGTAGGGTCTAGAAGACAAATCTGAACATAACTGTCCTGAAACGTCACAAGTATTAATATTGAAAAGAAATTGACAGCCACACAACAATTGTGCCGCCAAGAGGCGCGAAATTTGAGGTTTATGAGGGCTGGAGCACTATTTTGCTATTTGAGTCAGACCGTAGGGATATCACGAGGAAATGAGACTGGAGCAAAAAAGAGGAGCCAAAAATATGTTGACCCCCCCCCCCCCCCTCCCCTCCCCTAGGGCTAAAGGGCCCCCCTGGAGCCGCCGGTGCCCCCTCCACATAATAGAAGGCCGCATCGCCAAATGCCCACCCAGTCCAAAATCCTTACGGGAAGCCCTGTGACCCGAGCCCCTGCCCCACTGGCATCTGACATAGAACCCTGCGGGCTGCGTCAGACCAGAATTTGGCTGATACATTGTGTCCATATAGGTGTAATTGTTGTATGTAACAGAACATATTTGACAACCTGAAGTGCATTCATATCAAGGATATATATATATATATATATATATATATATATATATATATATATATATATATATATATATATATATATATATATATATATATATATATATATATATTTATATATATATATATATATATATATATATATATATATATATATATATATATATATATATATATATATATATATATATATATATATATATATATATATATATATATATATATATATATATATATATATATATATATATATATATATATATATATATATATATATATATATATATATATATATATATATATATATATATATATATATATATATATATATATATATATATATATATATATATATATATATATATATATATATATATATATATATATATATATATATATATATATATATATATATATATATATATATATATATATATATATATATATATATATATATATATATATATATATATATATATATATATATATATATATATATATATATATATATATATATATATACATATATATATATATATACATATATATACATATAAACATGCATAAAACATTGTTACAGCAATACTATTTCAGTATAAATGAATGTAGCAACTGGGACTGCATGCATTTGCACAATTTATCAGTGTACTTGAATCGTTAAGAATCGTTAAATCTTTTGATTCAATCAGCCTTGATTTGATGCGGGTTTGATTCAATCCCGATTCATGAATCAAAAGATCTGGTGGTGAGTCAATTATTTTTAGATTCAAGGAATTTTGATTGAACGATTCCAATCGATTCAATTAGTATCGAATACATGACCAGTCTGGGAGGGGGAGGGGGGGGGGGGCTGAGCTGGCAAAAATCGTTTCAAATACCATCAAAATCCACCAAATAAGTTTTCTCCCGGATTTGACCCACTTCCTCGTCCAAGTTGGGGTGGGGGCTGAAGGCAAGTTTGAGGGGGCTGAACCCCCCCCCCCCCCCCCTTCACTGAATAGGATCCTAAACCCCTGATCCATATATGACTTGCAGATATAGCTAATAGGTTTGCAAAATATTGACTTCTCCGATTCATCATGACAATTTAACTTCAAAGCATCAGTGGATCTAGGGCGGGAAAAAAATCTTTGGAAGGGCAAAATCCCCGCCCCCCAGGAAAACTTACAGAATTCAAAAAAAAAAATCGGATTTCGCTTCATTGTGCAATAAAGAACATATTTAAACAAACTTCCCACGTCCGTGAAATTACCGACCGATGCATTAGGTATATCTATGCATTCAGCGACGAGTTGCGAATTGTGATTACCTCCGAACACGCCCAACAAGGCAAATTCAACCACGCTGATCACGAATTTGACCTTTATTATTCAATTCAATGTTATCTAGGTTCAAGAGCAAGTGACTGAGAACCACATAACGTCCCAACAATGAGCAACGAGTTTCCAAATGGGTCCAGAAGAGCGCACCTAATACCTATCAAGACTTGATGTCCGCTAGGGGACCCCGGACCTGACCTGTGACCTCTCACCTTCAAGGTCAAAGTAAGGGAGCCGCATAACATCACGAAAATAAGGTGCCACGCAGGGGCGTCACCACCGGGGGTACATGGGGGGGGGGGGGCACCGGGAGATCGCTCTGTCCGGAGTCCGGCCCCCCAGATTTGCAGGATTTTAAGATTAGTTTATTAGTGAGGCCGGCCCGCAAACCCCTGGCTGGCCTACAAAAAAAAAAAATCCTAGCCGCCCCCCCCCCCCCCCCCCACTCAAAATGTTGTGGCAACGCCACTGGTGCCACGAATCTCAAAACGGAATCAAAAAGATAGCCGGTATCAATATCTAACGTCCGTTAGCGAGGTCTGACATGACATGGGAGCTGGACGCGACAGACCAGACAGAACTGACAGGCTGACGGTATACCACGCCAACACCAGAAGCCTGAAGAAGCAGTTGGGAACGCTCCGCGGGTCGCTCCATTGCTCCAAGATTACGACGTAGTGTCGTTCTCGGAAACCTGGTTTAGCGACACCGTCGCTGACTCGGAGCTCGAGCTCGGCTACGATCAGCACACCTGGTTTCGCAGAGACCGGGCGTCCCTCGGTGGTGGGGTCGCTTGCGCGGTCCGAACATCGCTGCGGCCGCTGCGCCTGCCGGACCCGGCAGACACTGAAGTTCTTCTCATCCGGCTGCAGCGGCTGGCGGTGACGGTCATGATCTGCTACCGGCCGCCAAGCGACAACGCCGCTCTCGATAGGATCGCCGCCGCGATTGCCAACGCTCGGCCGGCAGATGGCAGGCTCGTCGTCGCGGGTGATCCGAACCTACCAGATGTGAAGTGGGCGACTACACCTGACAGAGCAGTGCCGGACACCTCCAGAGCCAACGCCCGTGCCGTTAGCTTTTTGGACTCTTGTGACGTTCACGGTCTCAAACAGTGGGTATCCGAGCATACCAGGGGCAACAACACCTTAGACCTCGTCTTCAGTCGACGCATGCCTGCCGCTGTCGACGTGCGAGACAGTGTGTTCGACTCCGACCACAAGGAGATCGTCGCCAGCTTCAGCGTGCCTGCGGTGCGTGCTCCACTGGTGACGAGACGCACTGCGCTCGACTACAAGCGTGCCGACTTCGCGGGCCTGCCGGCGGAGCTTGTCCCTCATCCACTGGGGGATCCTGGACGGCCTGGGCGTCAACGAGGCTGTCGACGAGTTCTACGACCTGCTGAACTCTGCCATAGCCGACCACATCCCTACGGTGGAACTGCGAAGCAAGCGGCCGCCATGGTTCGATCGGGAGGTTCGCTCGGCCCTGCGCCTGAAGGAGGCAGCGTTTCGTCGCAGCGACGCAATCCATGCCCCGACAGTCTAGCCGACTTTGCCGACAAATTCAAAGCTGTTTCGTCGCACCGCTACTCCCAATACCTCTACAAGCTCACAGACGATTTTCGGACCAACCCTAAGCGCTACTGGTCATTTCTGAAATGTGTCACACAAAAAAATCGTCTGTCTCTCCTGTTCTTCGCGACGCGGCTAACAATCATGTAACCGGAGATACCGAGCGTGCAACACTTCTAAACGAGGCTTTCGCGTCCAAATTTTCGGACCCTTTTGTAGCGCAAGTATCTGAGGCGCCCGCGTACGACTTAGATGTTCTCTGCGAACTGCATGTGTCCGATGTCGCGGTGAGGAGCGCTCTGCGGGCATTAGCGCCTAACAAGCAGACTGGTTATTGATTCGACACTGATTGAACCGATTGGAATCGTTCAATCAAAATTCATTGAATCAAAACATAATTGATTCACCACCAGATCTTTTGATTCATGAATCGTGATTGAATCAAAACCCGCATCAAACCAAGGCTGATTGAATCAAAAGATTTAACGATTAAAGTGCACTGGTAAATTGTGCAAATACATGCAGTCCCAGTGGCTACATTCATTTATACTGAACTACTATTGCCGTAACAATGTTTAATTGATCATTGATATACATGTTTCCATTTTTATTGATTTTACATAAATTCACCTTATATATTTAAATATTGAATCAAACGTGAATCGATTAAAATATTTGTTTTGATTCTTTGAATCGGAAGGAATCAAGTTTGAAAATTGTATCCATTAATCGAATGGTGATTGAATCATTCATATTCCAAAATGAATCACAATTGAATCGTTCCAAAAACGTTGAATCAATAACCAGTCTGCTAACAAGGCATGCGGTACCGATAATATCAGTGCGCGCGTTATTGTAGAGTGTGCGGATGAGTTGGTGGTGCCGCTCACCAAGATATGTATAGGATGTATGTCGCACCTGGAGTCTTCCGGAGAGATGGAAGCAGGCAAACATTATTCCGATTTTCAAAGAAGGCGACAAAAATCTGCCTACAAATTATCGTTCGATCTCCCTGCTCAGTCTCTTCGGGAAGATTCTAGAGCGTGTAGTGTGCGACCAACTGTATTGTCATGTCGCATCTGTTATTTGCGTGGAGCAGCATGGCTTTGTTCCGAAGCGATCTTGCGCCACGAACTTAGCCATGTTTCTCAAAACTGCGTGGGAGGCCATATCGGACGGGTATCAGACGGACGCCATCTACACTGACTATTCGGCTGCATTTCAAGGTGTTAATCACGCGCTTATCATCCACAAGCTCGAACATTCATACAACCTTTGTGAAAACGCTCTAAAATGGTTCGTCTCGTACCTGTCCGATAGGCGCCAGAGGGTCATCATGAACGGAAAAACATCCGATTGGAAACCTGTTATCTCCAAAGTTCCAGAGGGATCGATTTTGGCACCTCTAATTTTATATCTCTTCATCAACGATCTACCACGATCCCTCGACTCAGATTGTCTCATGTATGCTGATGACGTCCAAATATGTCGCAAAATTAGCACCCCGTCTGACGGCCGACTGCTGCAGGATGATATCAGTCGTCTCTCAGCCTGGTCTGTCAGATGGAGACTAAACTTAAATCCATCCAAATGCAAAGCGTTCACGATCACCCTCAGGCGCGCACCAGTCCAGACCAGCTACTATATAGGCAGCTCCAAGTTTAAACTTGATCATGTCGAGGAGATACGTGACCTGGGTGTGACATTGGATCGAAAACTTACTTTTGCTGCGCACGTTGACAGCATCGTCAAACGAGCAAATCGATCCCTGGGTCTCCTCATCCGTTCTTTTCAATCTGGCTCGAACCACGGTTCAAACTTCAATCGCACAGCCATTGTAGCTGCCTATTTTTCCAACGTGCGATCTATTCTCGAGTTTTCAACTGTGATCTGGGCTGGTGCGGCCGACTCCCATACAAAGCGGGTCGATCGGGTGCAGCACAAATTATTTATGTGGCTTCTCCACAACACCCAGTCCGGAAATGCTCCTTCTCTCTCCTATCGTGACCTCTGTCACCACTTCAAAATTCCCACTCTAGCCGCAAGGCGAGTTCAGCATGATCTCCTTTTTCTCAAAAACGTTCTATGCAGCAAACTGAACACACCCAGAGCCGGCGCCACAGGGGGGGGGGGGGGCAGGAGGGGCAGCTGCCCCTCCAACCGCCAGCTGGGCCCTTTTCGGCCAGCCTGGCGGGCGGATGAGCTGAATGTTCTCTCAGACTGTTTCGGGGCGCGATGAAGCAGCGCAAGCTCAACTCTGTGGCAGTCTGCCAAGTGTCATGTCCATCAGGAGACGCGCGAGGTTCCTGATCGAGATATGGCGCGCGAATATGCGTCCCTGAACGGTGCTCGTCGTGCCACCTTCGGAACGTTTTGATGTCATCTGAGATCAGGCACATAGCCAAGTGGGCGGCTGGTGCGCCCCCCCCCCCCCCCCCCCCCCTGTAGGCCAGGAGGGCCCTTTTCGGCGCACTGCGCACGCCGAAAAGGGCCGACGAGACCGCGCGAAGCGCGATATCATGGGCTCTGTACCACGCGAAGCGTGGTCTTTAGAGTTTAGAGCACTTCAGAGGCCCTTTAGGACCACCAGGGCCCTCTCTGAAAGACCAGAGGGCCCCTTGAACGTTCAAAAGAGCCCTGTACATGTCAGAGGGGCCCCTGTCCAGACCGAAAGGGCCCCTGAGCGGCCCCTGTCCAGACCGAAAGGGCCCCTGAGCGGGTCAGAGGGCCCCCGAACACGTCGAATAGGCCCCCTAGATAGCACAGAGGGGACCCTGGGCAGGTCGAGAGGCCCCCTGAGCATGTCGGCAGGGCGACAAAGAAGCCAGCGCAGTCCATCGCTAGGTCATAAGGGCCCCCTGAGCAGGCTGGAGTGCTCCTGGAAAGACCAGAAGTCCCCTGGGAAGTTAAAAGGGGCCCCTGTGCAGTTCAGAGGGGCCCCTGACCAGATCGAAAGGGCCTCTAGGTGGGTCAGAAGGGCCCCTGAACATGCCAAATGGGTCCCTAGTCAGCTCGGAGGGGCCCAGGGCATGTCGGAGGGCCCTCGGAGCATGTCGCAAGGCGACAAAGCAGCCAGCGCAGTCCGACCAGAAGAGTCGCTGGGCAGAATCGGAGGAGCTCCAGGGCAAGTCAGAGGGGCCCCTGGCTAGACCGAAAGTGTCCCTGGGCCGGTCGGAAGGGCCCTTGAACATGCGGATGAGTTCCTAGCCAGACTGGAGGGGCCCCTGGCAGGCACGTAGCCAAGGGGGGTGCGGGTGTAGCCGCCCCCTTCCCCTGTAGGCAGGGGAGGGGCGTTTTTTTCTCTCTCTTTTCGGCGCGCGAGGCGCTTTTCGGCGCGTGAAGCCCTTTCACAAAAAGGCCGACGAACCGCGCGAAGCGCGGTATCATGGGCTCTTTACCACGCGAAGCGTGGTCTTTAGAGAGTTGATATCACCTCAGAGGCCCTTTAGGGCCACCAGGGCCCTCTGAAAGACCAGAGGGCCCCTTGGTCGTTCAAAACAGCCCTGTGCATGTCAGAGGGGCCCCTGACCAGACCAAAAGGCCCCTGAGCTGGTCAGAGGGCCCCTCTGAACACGTCGAATGGGCCCCTAGCCTGCACAGAGGGGCCCCTGGGAAGGGCGAGAGACCCCCTGAGTATGTCGGCAGGGCGACAAAGCGGTTAGCGCAGTCCCTTGCCAGGTGATAAGGGCCCCTGAGCAGGTTGGGGGGTCCCTGAACAGACCAAAGGGCCCCTGGGAAGTTACAAGGGCCCCTGTGCAAGTCAGAGGGGCCCCTTACAAACTGAAAGGGCCCCTAGGTGGGTCAGAAGGGCCCCGAACATGCCGAATGGGTCCCTAGTCAGCACGGAGGGGCCCCAGGGCAGGTCGGAGAGCCCTCGGAGCATGTCACAAAGTAGCCAGCGCAGTCCCTTGCCAGGTCGGAAGGGCCCCTTAGAAGGCTGAAGGGCCCCTAGATAGACCCAGAGGGCTCCTGTAAAGTTCCTTAGAAGTTTGTATAGTTTGTAAAGTTTGTAAAGTTTGTAAAGACCAGAGGGCTTCTGTAAAGGGGGGGGGCGGCCGCGCCCCCCCCCCCCCCCCCCGAGGGCGCTTCTACGCGGAGCACCGACGGAGCCTATATGCGCGAAGCGGCGATGCTTGATCAAAAACCCATGGACATTCCCAAAACCTCTAAGAACCTCTAATTTTTTCTGAAAAACTCTATAATCCTCCGAAAATCTTCATAAAACCTCTAGATTAACTATAGAATCTGAAGTCGAAAGTCTTCAGATTTGACGTAAAACCTCTAATTGGAAGCGCTGCCGTACAGCGTCCTGGAAAACGGCGCCAGAAGAGGCGCACCAGGCACCCGGGTTAGGTTAGGTATATTTTGTTATGCTATTTTTTTAGACATGGTGCGCCTCTTCTAGCGCCTTGACAGATTTGCAAATCTGGCGCAGTTCAGTCTTCTCTAGCGGCGAGAATACCCGCCGAAGCGCGGCGCCGCACCTGCCAATGTTGCTGCAATGTTTGCTGAAGTCCTGTAAGA
>JAXIVJ010018865.1:0-21762 GCA_036785665.1 Chirona hameri
GATTGCGCAATTATTTTAATACCAATGAATTCCTATCTTCAAGACAAGTTCAAAGATTTATAACATTGCCGTGTAGGTCAAATTTGGAAAGGTGGCTTTGCGGCGTGACCTTGACCTTAGGTCAAGGTCATCAAATGTCATTCAGAAGTCATGCCGCACATCTATCAACGTGTCTTGATGATACCAACAAAATGACTTTTACCGTGCCCTTCTAACTTTATTCAGTCAAAAGGTATTAGCGAATAACTAATTTATATATAAAACAGCATATAAAATGGCAAAATTGTATATATTTGGAGGCAAATATTCATCAAGTTTATGTTTGCACTTAATTGACACGTCCTAGGTCACCTAGGTCATTACACGTAATAATAGCATAGCGAACAAAAATAACCCAAGTCCGCAAAGGGAAAAATGGGGGGGGGGCACCTTTTAGGTCATATGGAGGCCCCTGGGGCCCGGAAAGCCCCCAGTGAAATTAGCCCCCCCATATTGGGACGCTGGATCTGCCAAGTGGAGGTGTGGCGCCAGGAACTATGCGCGGAGGTGCGGGAGGCCTGCCCCTGTCCACCGGCCCGGGGCGCGAATTGCACTATCAGCAAAACGGCGATTCTTAAGCGCCGGCTACGGTGCCGGGTCGGGCAATCCGCGCCCCAGCCCGGGCGACCGCCCACACAAACATGCTGAGGGACGGTAACACTGACCGTGTGAACTGACCTGACCCTACCTGACCGTGCAAAACCGCCTATTTACACACGGACAGACACACATACACACATTTTTACACCACTCAGTCTTACTTCGCCGAAGTAAGACTGAACAGCCGTTAGTTAAACGTACCTGTTTATTTGAGGGGTGCTTTTACAGTGAGGAGGTGCACTTTTTAGCTCAGGGGGTGCTTGAGCACCCCCAAAACCCCTAATTCTCCACCCCTGACTGGATGTCCGGATCAACACAAACGAAATGAGAGAAAGAATCGCGCGCACGACAATCTGCAGCTCACAGAGCATCGAAGCATCAGCGCCAGCTTCACATGGAGAGTAAATCAACAATCATCAACAAATATGCAACTACATGCAGGTACCTATATAGTCTTTCTAAGTAATTTTTGGATAATATGTTGTATTGTTGGATTTTGAATGCTATTCTATGACAAACGTGACTACCATTTTACAGTTTTTCCTTTTCTGTGCTCATATTTATTAATTATTTTGTTACGAGCGAGCGAGAAGCGCTCACCTTACAATTTTCGTTATTGTATTTCCTATCGGGGCTTTTATCTCCCCCCCCCTCCAGTGCATGCAATTTTCAGAGGTCCTCCAAGGCGCGTGTTGATAAAACCATATATCTCTATACAGTTCTACCTTGCATCTCACGTTCCAAAGAACATAGTAATGCACGTTAGTACACGTTCCTGCCTTTGAAACGAAGCTACGGATCAAATTACTGATTATCAATCAAACCGGGAATTAATCACCCTCCGGTAAAGGCGAGATAACACCAGGACGTAATATGAGTCTATGAGAGCCATCAATACATCGGTGATTACGTGCGAGCGCTTCGAGCTCGCTCGTCCTTCCGTGAAGAAGGAGAAAAATCGGAATATGAGCTGCCGGACCCGTCCCGTGGCGACGCTTTTGAGAAGCTCATATCTCTGCAACCGCACGTCCGATTGACACGCGGACTTCTTTGCTGTGTACACTGACAGACATCGGAGACTCTTGAGAGTTCTCAGAGACCATACAGGGGTCGATTTAGTCTCTGCAGAGAGACACATTTTACGAGAACTTTCGAGGGGGACTTTTGGTCTCAAGATTATCTTTTTTTGTCAAGGTTCTCAGCGTGAACTATTTAGTCTTGCTTGAGAATGCCTGAAAAAGGTATCGGCGCCGGCCGGGATTAAACCGGGGACCCTTCACATGTTAAGCGAGCGCTATACCACTGAGCTACGGCGTGGCTTATACCAGAACAAGCAAAAAGACGGTACCAACCAAGGCAATTGCTGGGTGAGGTTGATACTTACCGACTTTCCGTGTATTCATATTGTTTGGTTAACAAATGATGGTATGAAAGTAATATTTACTAATCAAAACGATCGAAAAAAAATAATAGCTATTCTGTATTTACTTTAATAAAAGTCGGTTTCCGTCATTGCGATTACAGCGACACCTGCAGTGCTATGGTGGCGCCATCTGCATGGAATGAATTCAATTTCAGGGTTCTCTCAGGAGATCAGCCACTGTTCTCAACAGGTGACTGCTAAAACATCCCGCGGGTTCGATCCTCGATCGCGACAGACTTTTCTAATTCGTTGACTGTCTGATGGTCTCAGAGACATAAAATTGTCAGCTGGAGACATATTTACTCTCAACAACCAACGCGGAGACCATGTAGATGTATCAGGCGAGACCATCCACTGAAAGGTCTCGAAATGGAGACCGTGCAGGTTTCTCAGGGAACAAGGGCGGATCTAGCCGGCCGTTTGGGGGGGGGGGGGGGGCAAACCGTTTTTTTAGCGGACCTTACCTACCCCCAATTTCGAATTTCTTCCCGGATTTGGGCCACTTTATTTTGCAACCACACGATTTCGATTTTTTTCCCCATTTTTTGTTTAGGTTTTCGACCTTTGGGGATATCGAAAAAGGAAAGATGTCAGCTTGCAGTTTGTATTGTTCCGACATTGCCTTACACTGATAAAACTATGTCAATTGTCAGCTGTACCCAGGGGCGTCACCGATAATTTTTGAGGGGGGGGGGGTCGGCTGAAATGACGAAAAAAAATGTACCCCAATTTGTTATGCGTGTATTTAAGCCTTTGCAACATTTCTAATGTGGATTTGCATGTTATAGTAGGTACTTGTTATTTAGCGCCGCGAAGCGGCGCGATTTTTTTTTTGCTCGGGTTTGCCGGATAAAACCCAGAAACATAGGCATTTTTAGCTTCTTAGCCTTGTAGAGGATAATAAGCTAAAAATGTTATTCATTCAATTCAGCGTTACGACGAAACGAAGACGATGACGATGGCTTCGTTATGACGATGGCCACTGATATGACGCCGCGAAGCGGCGTGAACATTTTAATTTTAGGTCGTGGAAAACGCATTTTTAATATTGGAACCAGACCGTGAGTGGAGCCAAGCCTCAGGTAACCCCTTTTCCTGGTTGCACATCTCGGTATGATGCAAAATGTTGAAATGAAGGTAGTTTTTCAAATACATTAGCCTCGGATAGTAAATCACGATGGCCGGTGGCAGTCTGCGCTCAATAGTACATATGATAATAATAACTGTAGTTTGTATACATACCTATGTACCGAACTGTAACAAACAACTGGTAACGGTGCAAATGGTTTCAAAGTAGCAAGAGGCAGACCGACATTTCCGCGCATAAATGGTCCCTGTGGATCTGGAGGAGCCTGGGGGAGATGGCTTGGGGAGATAGTCCTGGCCTGGTCCCCACTATTAGCTCTTCGGGCCAACAAGTTGGGCACCGCTGGAACAGCTTCCGGTTGCCGAAGTCCGCGTCTTTGCGTTCGCGTCGCATTTTTCGGAACTCGGCAGACAAGCTAAACATGTAGCCCGCTTTAAAGATAATATTTTATGAAGAGAGTTGGCCCTGGGGCCAGCAATTACCGCCAAGGAGAGCCTCTGCAAGACACTTAATGGAATTAATTTTCCAAATTTGTATATGCAATTGCGAAACTTGTGTCATGCCGCGAACCGGCGCGAAATTTTTCAGTTTTTGACTGAGGCTAGCTTGATTTTGACTGCTGCAATTTTGGGATGCCCAGTACCGTTCTAAAAAACGCAAATATAGCATGCATTAAATTTCACGTCTTGGGGGGGGGGGGGGGGGGCAAAACATAGTTTGCCCCCCCCCTTTAACAGGCTTGGGGGGAGGGCATGGCCCCGTTCGCCCCCCCCCCCCCCTGGATCCGCCCTTGGTCGTTGGTCTAGTTATTCCTTCGTCGAGGACGAAATCATTATTTATGAACGTGTTCATTTCTTTTCTTAAAATTTCACAGAACACGGAATTTTATTGTTCTTTTTATATGCGTTGAGGCTCATATTACAGTTATTTATATATATATTTTTTATTTTGTTTTGGGGGGGCCAAAAGACATGTTGCCCCCCCCCCTCCCCTTCCAGGCTTTTGGGGGGGGGGGGCATGGCCGGATTGCCCCCCCCCCCCCCTGGATCCGCCAGTGTCAGGGAAGAGCATTCAGCAAAAGTTCTCAAAAGTGTTTCTGAGTGTAGCCTCAGCCAACCTGTATCCTTGTGTGAGACCAGTGTCGACACACGTGGGTAACTATCACTGCGCGTGGCGCGTGCCGCGTGAGGGGTGTTGCATTTGTTTTAATCGCAAAAACTCCGCAACGGCTAGGCCGATTGTGTGCAAATCTGTTGTATGGTGAGGGACCCCTCAGCCGCCGCCTTCCCACAAGTCAGGGATGGGATGCCTCTGCACGTGCGCACGTGCACACCTTTATTCTATATCTCAGGAACGGCTGAGCCGATTGTGTTCAAATTTGGAGTGTGGTGTGGTGGTTAGGGATCTCTCAACCGCCACTTTCCCACAAGTCAGGGGTGGGGTGCCTCTGTACGTGCGCAAGTGCGCCTCCCCTTTTGTATCTCAGAAACTACTTGCCCGATCGAGTTGAAATTTGGTGTGGTGTCAGGCAACAGTACTAGGAAAGCAGCACCCTTATGCGTGCGCATACCAACCTCACCATACATTTCCTTGGCGCTCGCTCGTTCATGGCCAACTACGGCGCTTTAGGTACTGGTTATATTATTGTTATTGAAAAATCATTGGTGATTTTGCGTACCGTTCGCAGTATTGATTTACTTATGTATTTATTGGCAATGTTGGGGTTGTAATTTTTGAGGATGCAGTTGTAGCTACAACCCCGAAAGTATATAAAGTTCCACCCATGGTGTTACATCGAGACCGTGGGAAAGCTAATGGTAAAGCTCAGGCTACACTATGCGTGATTGTCAAGGAAATTAAGCGCGTGTTCGGGGAACTATCAAAGCGTTCAAAGTTGTAGCATTCAATGCTTGTCCCATCCAAAACCGCTGCCAACAACGCTTGCGACATCCAAAATTCGCCCGGGTAGGGGACATCTTCATGAGCCAAACTCGCCGCATCCAAAATGGTGCTCGCCGCATCCAAAACCGCGGCATACAGCCACACAAAGCCGTTGCAGTCAAGCTTGCGCCATCCAAAACTGTCTGGCGCGGTCATATTGGAACTACTAGTTGCAGTGAAACCCGCTAGATGGAGGGAGTAGCGTGGTGATGACGTTGTCACTCTAACACGCCAGTCTGCTACAGTGGAATATGTTTATGCGAATAGACATCTGACACCACACTGGACTCGGTGTCGCCTCGCATCGGCCGGCAGCTGGCGGGCGGGGAGGAGGGTGAGGCGTGAGCGGTGCAGACCGATGGAGTGGGGAACGTCACATCGAGACCGTGAGAAAGCTAATGGCAATTATAAAACTAAGTTTGATGCTGCGTTGGCACTACGCCACTTGTTGCTAAGGCCAAGAAAATCACTTTCGATATGCGATTACCGGCCCATTCCGATAAACCTGACGGTACTAGCGTATGGTACTGCTACTACCATAGTCATTGGCGGATCCAGAACGGTGGTTGGAGGAGGGGGGGGGGGGGGGGGGGGGGGCGGGTGGTGGGCGGAGGGGGGAGCCAAATTCCCCCCAAAAATATCACATAATTCTGAAAACTCATCGTATTTCGCTTGGTTATGCATTGATAGCCGATTTTAAACAAACTTTCCTGTGTAAAAGTTGCTTAGATTGTCTTCCATATCAGGAAATGTGTCAATTTTGTGCCGATTTCAGGCGGTATGGAGGGGAGTCATGCCCGCAATCCCCCCCCCCCCCCTGGATCCGCTAGTGACCATAGTCTGCACCGGATTTAATTAACGAATTTCTTATTCTATAATTAATTATTAATTGTGAAAATTTAACATATACATAATTTAATAGTAATACATAAATATAATAGTTAACTCATTAAGTAAGTACCAAGGTGTGTTCTAGATGGACTGGATCAACAGTTTTCTGGTCACATAGGGAGAGCGACGTCATAACGCAGCTTCAAAAACTTCCGCCCCCTAACTTCAGGGGTTTTCGAAATATAGAGGCACCGCCTCCAAACGGGACGGTCCCGTTTTGACCAGGGGATCCGAAAGTAATAGTAGTGGCCAGGCGCCGCTCCGCCAGCCGTTTCCTCGCGTGCGCGCCTATTGCCGACAGCCACATTTTTCTGGAAATGACCTCTTCTGCACGTAAGGACATTCCAAAGTGCGCGGTGATGCCACCGCGTATTTTCTGCAGGACCGGCTGAGGCAGAGCCAGTTATCTCTTTTATGCTAATAAAAACACCTCACGTATGGCATATTTCCGGTAAAATAAGCAATATTTGAAAGAAAATAAACTTGTTTTGTTCCAACGACAGCAGCAGTTACCTAGTTTTCCCATAAAATTATATATTTTTCATGAATTGTCATGCCAAAAAATAATATGCCACCACCAAATTCTCAACGCTGAGAAAAGCCAGACTGGCCAGAGAAAAGAAAATCACAAAAACACAAAACCTCAACGAACAATGTGTAGTAATACAAAGCCCCGTCAGTTTTGAATTGCATAATCATTTTGTGATCCAGTGTAGGACTTGCAGATAATTCAAAACTCTCAAATTGATCTTAAGATACAAGTGGTGGACAGTAGTGCCGATCAAGTACTCGTTATCTGATACTAGTCTCGAAAAACGCCCAAGTTTTAACGCTGATATTTTCTGAAATAATGGACTAAATGAGCATTGAGGTCCCTGTTATATGTGTTAAATGTGTTTAAAGCTCATACAACTGCAAAAGAGTGCATTTACTTTCAGGACGGAAACCCGTATAATCCCTTTAAGACATCTACCAATATCAGTGGCTTTCCTGTAAACCGAGGTAACGATTGTTTTATTTTAAGCATCAACTGTTACATCTAGAAATGGAATTCGGTAGTTTACTGACATTTCGAACGTGAATTTGATAATTGATTTGTCTTCAAGTTCGGATTTGAGGCACATGAGTTGTTCCTCGTCAACAATATCAACAAATATGTCATCAGTGTACCGGCAGTACGTGAAAGGTTTCTTCTAGGCTCTCTAAGGTCAGTGATTCTATCTGTGCCATATACGTTTCCGCAAATGACACCCCAAGGGGAACCCATTGTCACCCCATCGATCTGTTGGCAAAGCTTGCCCTCTGGGTGCAAGTCTGGGTGCAAAAGGAAAGAGTGTCTTTTGTGCATATCTCAAAGAGATGTTTGAGTTAGCTCTTGCTCTAGGTACACGTGGCGCCGGGATAGACGCATGAGAGTACACGTTCTCAAGAAGCATATCAATCGTCTGATCGACAGGGACATTCGTAAAGAGTGAAGATGCGTCAAGAGATGCCAGGGTGCCATGCCTCTCCCGTACTCTGAGTATTTCTATGAATTCTTCAGACGATCTCAGGGAATAAGTTTTCGGTATGCAAGGTGAAATAATAGAGTTCAACTGTATAGCTACATTGTAAGCTGGCGTGGGAATCCATGCAAAATGATTGGTCCCATAGGGATAAATTCTTTGGGTGTCTGGGTTTCCATAAAAGTAACCTGAGTTAATCTCACCTCTCAGTTTCTGGAATATTACGCCACCGTTCTCTGCGTTAGCGACATCGATTACATCATTCAGGATGATTGTATATTAGAACAAGTTTTATATCACATTCTTCTAGAACATTCAAACAATAATTCGAATAGATTGAAACTGTGATGTATAGCTTTCTTGCGTGTGTGCATTATTTCATCTTGTGTATATGGTGCTGATGAAGTCATTTATGACGAAACGCGTCCGCCTATGTGTTTACTTTCCTGTGTCATGTATGCCATGATTGTCTGTATATGAATATATACACATATATTACATAGCTGGAGGGGGTCGCACGGGTGTTATCGTAAAGCTGGACAATCAAAATGAACCTTAAACGGAAACAATAACAGAATCATACAAAGCCTATACGAGTGACTAGCACAGGGTCTGGAGTTCAAGATATTGACAGCCACGACGATGTTCATGTTACATTAAGCATGATTTTGTATGTTTTACAGAGGCTAGGGGGGAGGGGGGTTCAAACTTCAAACATGTTTGCGCTACTTATTATATACGGGGCTCAGCCGAAACGTTACGAAGCGTTACATTAAAACGGCAATATTCAACAGGGTGTTGAATATTGCCGAAGAAAGCGTTACGTAATATATGGACGATCCATAGTACGGCGGCGCTCGGCGCGTCGCGACACGACGACGCGTTCTCCCACGGTGTAATGTGACACCCGCCCGCCCCTGGTTTGCCGCCCTCACATCATCACTCCATATTTATCTTTCACCAACACCTAACGGCTACCAGAATTCGGCGGGACGGGAGGGCGGAATCACGAGTTTTGTTAGTCCTCGAGTAACCGATGCCATTTTACAGCTTCAAACTGTATTTACGGTAAAAACACTCTCCGATACATACAACCGGCTATTCTGAGCGTCGTGTCAGGGTTAAAAGATGAGATACATGTTAAAAACGACACACATGCGTACACTGAGTAGAAAAACAAAACACACAATACACGATCGCAAGCACATCAGATGTCATGTAAAAGAGTGCCAACTTTACGTTTAAATGACGGTAAAGACGTCACGAATGTCCCGAGACAGGGTATTGTACCGCTGCACCGTACTATATAAAAAGCGACACTTGCCGGTTGTAGTTCTCACGCGCGGGAGGGCCAAATCAGCGTCCTGGCGGGTGCTTCTGGAACGAAGTTCAGAATTGGCCGAAAGCTGGGAAGCTGGGAGATTTTGTGAAGAAGGTGGAGAGATTGAAGTTCGTACAGTTGCCGGGCGGTGAGCCAGCCCAGTGTATCTCGCACGTCCGATATGTGGTCGAATTTACGTCGGCCAGAGACAGCGCGCAAACCAAAATTGACTGCCTTAAAACCAACCCAAGAGACGTTTTTTTAGTGGATCGCCGGCTTAAACGCGAACATTTTGAGCACCCATGTGACGACGGTGGCCGTTGGATCCGACTCAGTGGCTGTTAGTTGTATTCTACTGGTCCATATTGGACTGGCAACAAGCGGCATGATTCAAAACTTTACCAGTCTCTATCGAGCTGGAAGCATTGTGTATTTCAGTATAGGTACGTAAGCCGGTGTTTCTGGGAAATACGCACTGTCTCACTAAAGGGATTATACGGGTTTCCGTCCTGAAAGGAAATGCACTCTTTTGCAGTTGTATGAGCTTTAAACACGTTTAAGACATAACAGGGACCACAATGCTCATTTAGTATATTATTTCAGCAATTATCAGCATTCAAACTTTGGCGTTTTTTCGAGATTTGTATCAGATAAAGAGTGTTTGATCGGAATTACTGTCCACCACATTTATCATCTTAGAATCTGCAGCAATCAATTTTAGAGTTTTGAATTATCTGCAAGTCCTACACTGGATCACAAAATGATTATGCAATGCAAAACTTACGGGACTTTTATTAATACACAATGTTCGTTCGGGTTTTGTGGTTTTCTTATCTCTGGCCTATAGCGTTGATAATTTGGTGGTGGCGTATCGGCATGAAAAATCATGAAAAATATCGAATTTTATGGGAAAAACTAGGTAACAGGTGTTGTTGGAACAAAACAAGTTTATTTTTCAAATATTGCTTATTAATTTCCTGAAATTTCCTGAAAAATGTGGCTAGCGTGGGACTTCTACCACCTTTATAAGTACGTTTTACTATGCAACTCACTTATTCTGGGAAAAACCCGTATAATCCCTATAAATAGCGCAAAAACGATTGATGTGTGTTTGACATTGTTATAATATGTTGATGCACTTCTGTTCAAACAGCTTACTGATCGATCGTGATAACCTGTTGTCAGATTTTTTGTCTTAGTCTTTGTAACAAATTGTCATGCACCTGTTACGGCTTCAATGAACCACATTTTGCAATATTTGTTTTATTTCGGGTCACTTCAGGTCAGGTCACCAGGTTGCATTAAATGACCCAATCTTCGTAAAAAATAACGGTCGTGCACAGGCAACAGTGTTTGTCCGAGCAGTTTTAAACTCACATAATGGAATTAGGCTTAACCCTCGCCAGTACAGGGGGTTGATGCCATCCCCTCGGTATTTTTTCGGGAATAGCTCGCGTAAGTATCAACCGATTACGATGAAACTTACAGTTCCGTACTGGTGAACAATTTGACACATATTATGCAATTTCTAAAGTTGTAGGTCACATGACCCGTGACCTTTGACCTGTTTGTTAAGGTCATGTCAGGCGCAACTGGCGTCCCGTAGTATTAATCCTTGTAACTTGTGCAGTTTCATAGTGTTTGTCGTTCAGGATCATATGCACAGGTGTTTCCAGGTGACAGTTGTGGTTTCCACTGAGATTGTGACCTCCATTGACCTTTTTAGAGTCCAGCCGAGGTCACTTACATCCGATGAACTTATATTACTTTTTTTGGCTTCTAGGACATTTTGTGACGCTGATTTCGCTGATTTGTGACGTGTGACGCTGATTGTGATGTGACGCTGATTTCAAATATGGGATCCATTTTACATAATTATATGTTCCACTGGGGTCATGCGCCCCTAAAGATCAACCGAGGTCACTGACCTCAAATTACCTGACATGACCCGACATTACCTTTTTTGGAATTTGGCAGTTTCTATGACATTTTGTGACGCTGATTTCAAATTTGGCATCCATTTAGCATAATCATATGCTCATTCGCGATTCTAGCTCGATTAAATTCGATTTGATACGGATTTACCATTTGGTTGAATTTTGGGTCATTGGCATGACTTCAGAGGTCATCTAATGACCTAGGATCTTAAAATCGGATATCAATGGCTTACTCCCTTGACAAGCAACACGCTCGTTTTTAATCGAAGCTCTAACCCAATTAGGGGCGAAACGCTGGGGGGTCGTACCAATCCCCCCCCCCCTTGTACGGTCACGCACTGATCGGACGCTGCACGGGCGAGGGTTAAATACCTACACATCGCATATTGATTGACAGCAGATTTGTGTATATCTGTGACCTAAGGTCAGGTCGATTCCGTGACCTCCCCATTATATGTCAATATGAAGATATGAAAATGCCTCCCATTCAGAGAATACGCATTACATCAGACCAAATACTTCAGGATCATGTTTGTATAGCCCATTCTTGATGACCCTATGCAACTGTTGCTCAGTGACCCCTACAAGGTCATCTTAGGTCAACTGAGGTCAAAACAAAAAACAAAGTGCTCCTTCACATTGGAAAAGAACGTTGAAGAATCGCTAGCTTGGTTCCTTATCCAATGAGAACGTTTGACTGGTTTGTAGGTACATACATATACTTACCGTATCTAAGCGAGGTACAAAGATCCCTACTCCAGCTTATTAATGGGAATAGTTCACCTTTAACATGGAATTTTGAACTGAGATAGCAGATTTGTAGAGCAGATCGAAAAATGGGTTGTGTGAAACAATTAGCTCCAAACGTTAAGTAATTTCGACACAGCACTAGTGGCCCCTTTAAAATAACTTTCATTTCCCCGCAACTTGTTTCGGATTCCCACAACGGTTGTTTACGTTACACGCAGCCTGCGTATATATGTCTAAAGTCCGTCGTTATTGTGTGCAATAGTTTCCATATCCAAGCTATACCATATGCATGACGTCATAATTGTCACGCAATTTTTGTTATGGCCATGAAGGAGAAAAGAGAAACATGCTCATTTTTCGACGGACATCCATCTATCGTCCAAAAAAATGTCATATTTGCTTTCTCAGCTCGAAATACCCCGTATAGCACAATTTCAAGACAACTTTCAAAGTGACCTTTAACCCTATTTGTAACGGGGGCGGATTCCGCTCCCCCCCCCCTCATGTTTTCGCAGATATCTCCAGAATGGCTTGGAGTAGGCCCATAAAATTTTGGAACTTTTCATAGAATTGAATACCACATTTGGAGTCAAAATTTTGAGTTCCTAATCTGAACAGAGGCGGTTTCAGGGCACAGTTTTGGGTGGGTTCGGAGGCGACATTTGGCGATAATACGGAAATGCGATTTTCACGGCTTCTTCCTAACTGCCTCAAGTATGAAGGAGTTACATCGGTTTACGGTGCTTGCAACATGTGCAAATTAGTTGATGTTAATGAAATATCATAAATATTGCATGGCAGAGGCGGTTTCAGGGGCTTGAAAAGGTTGGGGGGGTTTCCAGGAAGTATGCAATGCTTGGCGGGAAGCCAATAGAGCAATGTAGGGGGCATTTATAGCTATCAAGATGTAAAAGATAGCTTCTGCTTCCATTATTTACATAATTTATTACATATAGAGTTTTAGGGTCGTGTTCAGGCACATGAAAAGAGGGGTGACTGGCATGGTGATGACGATATGCCAGCGATAACGGCGCAATAGACGTTTATCTTATAATGATATATGCACATATGAGGCCAGAAAAGAGAATAAAGTCATTTTTTGCAGAGGCGCGCTCAGGAATGGAAGAAAGGGGGTCATATTATTGCAAGGAAACTAAGAGGCATGGACGTACAATGACATAACAAACTGCAGTTTTCGGATGGAACACGCACCACAGGCTACTCTACTAGCAATTATAAGATAATAGGCGAGTCCAGTTAAGGTACAAAGGGGGTACGCAATGTTAATTGAAGTTGTAAGTGAAATAGTCACTGTTGACTAGTTAGTATCATAATAGCGGATAATATACATATCAAAAGGTCTTGCGCCGCTCCAGTTTGGATCCTGGATACGCCTATGATGAAGTACAACATGCAAAAAGGAACTATCTACGATCAGTGACATATTTATAGTGCTGGGTAGCAACTTGTCTGCGGTTACATTTTTTTCCTAATTTGACCTCCTTTTTCACTAACCTGGTACCGCCTATGGCAAAAAAAAGAGCTTTATAACTGTTTTTTCTAATGTCACAATCACATACCATTTCATTTATCAAAAAACAACATCAAAAAATGGTTTTATTACGCATTTACTTCACCCCCATATTGAGTGACCTGCACACGCCTATGATTTTTGAATTTGCAAACGTCACAGTTATATATCAATTTCCAATTAAATCTCTATCGATTCCTATTAGTTGTGTTAAAATCGGTCGATAAACATGAAAGTTATGTTGGATCAAAAATACCACTAAAATGTGTAGTTTTTGCCTCCTGTTGCCCCCCTATCCAAAATGTAGATTTTTTATTATTTAGAAATGTAGATCGTGTTGAGGGGAACCAAACACCGTTTCATTTTTGAAAATCAGACGAGTAGATCTCGAGATCTCGGGGGGGGGCGGAATCCGCCCCCCCCCCCCCTGTTACAAATAGGGGTAGCCAGGAGCCTGTTGCAAATAGGGTTAAGTGGCAAAACAGCTAAACACCCTGAAGTGATAGCTCCATATGTACCGAAAACCTACTCACTAAAATCATCATGCCCAGATCAATGCACACCCCAGCTAAAACACGAAGGAAATAAACGGGCTCCTACGGTTCCCATGGCTCAGCAGAAGCGAACATTTCTCCCGCCAGCAGGCAAGGCTACCTACCGCCAGGGCGCACAGCCCGGCGCAGCCGGGTGGTCGGCTGAGACCCCGCGGGCGGCGGCGGAGGCACTGACAATGACGGGTTCCACTGTACACCATTCCACCGTGTCCCAGGGACGTCGCTCAACTAGCCTAGCGTTTCGTCTCACCACCGGCTATGGTGAGACATCTACCGGGCGATATTTGAACCAATAGTTCCCGGAAGATAGATGTCCTCGGTGTTCTATTTTTGGAGGTCGCAAGCTTTGGCTGCCACTACTTTGTATGTGGCTGGATACCACTATTTTAGCTGCTGCTAGCTTGGATGATGACGATGTCCCCTACCCGGGCGAAATTTGATATCGCAAGCGTTGGATGGTGCTGTTTTGGATGGTACAAGCATTGAATGCTACAACTTTGAACGCTGCCATATACACCCGCGTGTTCTCCGTGTTTGCAGAACTTCCTTGACGCCGGGATCTGCCGGTCAAGCAAATCACGCAAGGAAAATGGATAAACCACTGCATTTTTTAATCGATACACCACTGCATACAATTTGCTCAAACGCTTCTGCATTCATCTTCCCCCACGATACTCAGCACAAATTATTAATGTTTAGGTCTAGTATAGACCTAAACATACGCGAAATCAAGCAAAATGATAAACCCTGCAACACGCAATCTCTGAAAACACGACAAGTTCAGAATTTTGAACTTTTCATCGTTCCGTCCGTGACGTGTCTGCGGAATTTCCTTGACGTTTCATCCGCGATCTGCGTGATGTGCCAGTGTAGCTCACCCCATGCATTTACTATCAGCTGAACTTGCTCTATCACGCAAATCCCGACAACACGGATAACACGCACGTGATTTTCAGGAAATCACGCACAGTGTAGCCTGGGCTTAGAGCTACGACACTTGTTGCTAAGGCCAAGCAAATCGTTCACGAGGATGGGCGTTAGCTGCCACGTTTCGATATGCGATTACCGGCCCATTCCGGTAAACCTCATGGTACTAGCTTATGGTACTACTACTACCACCATAATCATTGGCGGATCCAGAACGGTGGTTGGGGGGGGTGGTTGGTTGGTTGGGGGGGGGGGGGGGTAAATTCCAAAAAATAGCACACAACTCTGAAAACTCATCGGATTTTGCTTGCTTATGCATTGATAACTGATTACAAAAAAAAAACACTCCTTTGTAAAATTTGCGCAGATTGTCTTCTATATAAGGAAATGTGTCAATTTTTCAGGCCGATTTCAGGCGGTTCGGAGGGGTCCAAGGCCGCAATGCCCCCCTCCCCCCTGGATCTGCTAGTTACCATAGTCTGCAACGGATTTAATTAACGAATTTCTTATTCTATAATTAATTATTAATTGTGATTATTTATTATTGAAAATTTAACATATGAATAATTTAATAGTAATACATAATATAATAGTTAACCCATTAACCCTATTTGTAACAGGCTCCTGGCTACCCCTATTGTAACAGGGGGGCGGATTCCGACCCCCCCCCCCGGAGATCTCGAGATCTATCCGTCCGATTTTCACAAATGAAACGGCGTTTGGTTCCCCTCAACACGATCTACATTTATAAATAATAAAAAATCTAATTTTTTGATAGCGGGGCAACAGGGGGGCAAAAACCACAATTTTTAGTGGTATTTTTGATCCCACATAGCTTTCATTTTTATAGACCGATTTTAACAGAATTAATACGAATCGATAGAGATTGAATCGGAAATTGATATATGACAGTGGCGTTTGAAAATTCAAAAATCATAGGCGTGTGCAGGTCACTCAATATGGGGGTGAAGTAAATGCGTAATAAAACAATTTTTTGATGTGTTTTTTAAGAAATGAAATGGTATGTGATTGTGACATTAGGCAAAACAGTTAATCATATTTTGTTTGCCATAGGCGGTACCAGGTTAGTGAAAAAGGGGGGTAAAATTGGGAAAAATATTAACCGCAGACAAGTTGCTACCCAGCACTATAAATATGTTACTGATCGTAGATAGTTCCTTTTTGCATGTTGTACTTCATAATAGGCGTATCCAGGATCCAAACTGGGGCGGCTCAATACCTTTTGATAAGTATATTATCCGCTATTATGATACTAACTAGTCAACGGTGACTATTTCACTTACAACTTCAATTAACATTGCTTACCCCCCTTTTACCCTACTGGACTCGCCTATTATCTTATAATCGTTCGTAGAGTAGCCTGTGGTGCGTGTTTCATCCGAAAACTACAGTATGTTATGTCATTGTACGCCCATGCCTCTTAGTTTCCTTGCAATAATATGACCATCTTTCTTCCATTCCTGAGCGCGCCTCTGCAAAAAATGTCTTTATTCCCTTTCTTGGCCTCATATGTGCATATATAATTATAAGCTAACCGTCTATTGCGCCGTTATCGCTGGCATATCGTCATCACCAAGCCAGTCACCCCCCTTTTCATGTGCCTGAACACGCCCCTGAAACTCTATATGTAATAAATTATACAAATAATGGAAGCAGAAGCTATCTTTTACATCTTGATAACCATAAATGCCCCTTACATTGCTCTATTTGCTTCCCGCCAAGCATTTAATATTTCCTGGAACCCCCCCCCCCCCCCCTTTCAAGCCCCTGAAACCGCCTCTGCCATGACATTTTTATTATATTTAATTAACATCAACTAATTTGCACTTGTTGCAATCACCGTGAACCGATGTAACTCCTTCATACTTGAGGCAGTTACGAAGAAACCGGGAAGATCGCATTTCCGTATTATCGCCAAATATCGCCTCCGAATCCACCCAAAACTGTACCCTGGAACCGCCTCTGTTCAGGTTAAGAACTCAAAATTTTGCCTCCAAATGCGGTATTCAATTCTATGAACGTCCCAAAATTTCATGGGCCTGCTCCCAGCCGTTCTGGAGATATCTGCGAAAAACATGAAGGGGGGCGGAATCCGCCCCCCTGTTACAAATAGGGTTAAGTAAGTACCTAGGTGTGTTATAGATGGGCTGGATCAACAGTTTTCTGGTCACATAGGGAGAGCCACGTCCTGACATAGCTTCAAAAACTTCCTGCCCCCTAACTTCAGGCATTTTCGAAATATAGAGACACAACCTCTAAACGGGACGGTCCCGTTTTGACCAGGTGATCCGAGAGTGACTAGTAATGGTCAGGCGCCGCTCCGCCAGCCGTTCCCCGCTTGCGTATTGAAGTGTGCCCGGTAACCTGACCCCTGTTTATCTTCCCTTTACCACGCTGCTTTCTTCATTAGTGACGTGACAGACATGACTCTGGGTACGTGGAAAGCAACCGTGGGGACAATTAGCCCTACGGGAGCTTTTTCACCTTCGCCCTGCGGGGGGGCCTGACAGACCCCCCTGTTAACTTCCAAACGACGAAGCACCTTAGATCAATGCGGACAGCACCAGCATGTTGCCTCTCATGAGAAGAATCTAACAGTATGCGATTTTTGGGTTTCAAGTCAATGGATGACCTTCCAGGTCAAGTGAATGACCTCGGAGTTACCACGTCCAGAACAGCGATTTTGCTCTTCAGAAAACATCAAAATTAGAAATTGATAAATGTAAATCAAAAGGCATGTTCCTAGACCAGTTGTGGCTCAGAGATACAGAAAAGGTAATTATTTGTTCGTATCTTGTCAAAAAAGTCAAAAAAGTTATTTTTAAAAATGACGTCATCAGTTTCTTACACTTATTGAGCCATCACTCAGTCAAAAATAAAGATATTGCTTTGAAATTTGGTATGAGTATTGCTCATACTCAGTTCTCTCACATATATTCCGGTTTTTCTAATATCTTTGAAAATTTTGATTTTGTAGGGATTTTTCACCAAAAAATCAGTTTTTAAAATTTAGGGGTAAAAAAAAAAAATTGGTTGAAAATCTAAGACTTCCATTTTAAAGATAATGTCATTTTGTATCTTTGGTGAATTGCGTTTGCAGTTTGCTTTAAAGCACTATTTTCTACGATTTTTCAAATATTTATATTTTTTATCAACATGACGTCAACAAAACTTCATTATTTTCCAAATTTTTGAACCCATTTCAACGAAATTTTGACAACCTACGTATAATTGCTGTAAACTCACCTACCAAAAATTTCAGCAAGGTGCATCGCATGTGTAAAAAGTTATTCAAGAAAAATATAATGAGGGGGGGCCTGTCAGACCCCCCCTCGTAGGGCGAGGGTTAAGAGATTTGTTTAGGCAGTGGATCAGTTAATGTTCCTATACTACCAATGGAATAACACATATTCATATTCAATGCATGCATATTCAATGCATCGAAGCTTAGTAGTAGTGGCCAGGCGCCACTTCGCCAGTCACCCCCCTCCCCCCCCTCCCCCAACCCCCGCACGCACGCCTATTGCCGTGTGCCCGGTAACCTGACCCCTGTTCCTCTCCCCTCTACTGCGCGCGCTCCCACGCTGCTTTCTTCATTAGCGACGACTGCGTGACAGACATGACTCGGGGCACGTGGAAAGTGACCGTGGGGACAATTAAGAGATCTGTTTAGGCAGCGGAGTTGTTCATGTTCCTATACTGGATCCTATTCCGATCCGACTCCGCCACTCTGCCTTTCTGCTCGGCTGCTTCCCACTCCACGTACCACGGCGTTGAACCAGGGCTGGACCATCGCAACTGATTCATGTTCCGTCCGCTCACAAGGCTAACAAGGAGACCACTAAGCGAGGGCTATTCCGACGGGCTGTATTGGGATTCACTGCACATGTGGACAGATTCCAAGCTGCTGATCCGTTCCACGCAACGTTTGCTAGCTTCAGAGGAGAGTTCGCCATGGGCCGGGCTGGCCCTATGGTCCATGGGCCGGGCCTGAGCCGGGCCTGGGCCGGGCCTGGGCCGGTTCTCAACTTTAAGGAAATCACCGGGTTCTGGACGGGCCTGGGCTGATAATGTTGAAGTAATGCGCGCAAGCTCAGGTCAGCTTAAAAATATTTTAACCAGCAGCTCACTTACACAGCAACACACTTGCTGTGGCTTTTTTGGGGGTTAGTATAGTTGGTTCATTGTTTCACATTTATAGTATCCAAGTAAATATGCTAGGTCACAAGTAAATATACCAGGCCGGTCGGGCCTGGTAGGATAATGATTGCAATTTTTGTGAAAATAATGATATGCTTAATCTGAACGGCCGGACCGGGCCTGGGCCTCAATATGATGAATTTGCCCGGGCCTGGTCCGGGCCTGGGTTTAGTGTTTATGGGCCTGGGCCGGGCCGGGCTGGGGGCTGGTGGGCCCGTGCGAACACTGCTTCAGAGCAAGTGTGATACAATATGTAAGAGACAATCCCGTCTGATGTTGGTGATTGATGATTGGTTGTCATGTGATTTTAGTATTTTAGTATTGTATATTTTCGTGTGTATTTGGTTTGTCTTGCTTCCTGACTTCACCTGTTAGTCGGTTTATTGACCTGTTGGTGATCAATAGATACAGAAATAAATAAATACTACCAATGAAATAACACACATATTCAATGCACCGAAGTTTCCTTGTCTTTGTCTTGTACAACAAATATAGACCTTATCTTCATGGACTTCCCTCTGGAGATCACACTTTTCACTAAGTCCTGTACACATCCTCTCCTTCGTAACAGTGCACCAGTACAGCTTCACTGCAATGGAGCTGCACCACTGGGAAGGCGGTCATACCCAGAGAAAAGCAAAACTTAAATAGAAGACTTTAGCTCACTGTCGTGCAGGCCGAACAGTGATCGTTCTTTACGTCAGCCACATATCAGTGTTTCTCTTTTGATCAATTAAAAAAACAGCCGGTGAAAAAGGCTCCACGGAAGAAAAAAAAATCAACAGCTGATGATCTCTCCAGTACTGTCTGTTCCAGCTTCATCCTGATCGCTGGGGTCATCTTCTCTGGGAGAATGACACTAGCGTCGCCAATTATTTTTGATTGTGACGAGGGGGAGGGGGGGGGGGGGGGGGGGGGGGTAGAGACGAAGTGCCGGATGAACCATCGGTTCGCGAAAATGTGAAGACATAACAGTTTTTACTTAATAATGTGTCATTAGGAACGCAATCTTGTATTGTATGTATCAGCTTTATTTATTATATTGTAATTTATAACCGGTGAAAAAATAACATCTTCGGAAATATGCACGGTACAATGAATGTTTAAGAAAATATATGTAGCATTATTCGATAGGCACTGAATGATGACATTAATTTTCAACAATTAAATCACCACACATGTAAGCTTTATAAGAAATGTTAACACAATCTGTTTTGGATTCGCTTCCCAAGTTGATGCATAACCCAGTCATTCTTGTTACGCAGAGAGCTATTTTATACTAATGACGAGAAGTGGCAGCCACCTGTCCGCTGTCCGTTAGGATGTAGCCCAATTGACTCCGCGTTCCTTGCAGCCACAACCTTGAAATTTGGCAGTTTAGTGGGGATGTAGGGTCGCACTATCGTATGCAAATTTTGCGTCCATCCATGATAGCAATAGTCTGCAATTTTAATTATTATTAATATGACGTGAATATCAGAACTCGTAGGCGCCTCCCGGCTGCCACTGAACTGGCTTTTTGCTTTCGGGAGACACTGGCTCAGTGGTAATGACCTAATGGGGGTCAGGGTATTTGCCAGATATTTAGGAGATCGGTGGTCAGTAGAGTACCCAGGATTCACTATAAGGGGGAAGGGGGTAATTTTTGCTCATGGTGGCATAAAGTACCCCCAACAAAAACAAACTCACTGGATTTGGCCCACTATATTTTTAAAAGGGCATATTTTCACCATTTTTCTCTTTGAAAATTCGAAAAGAAATCATTCATTTTTCCGACCGAAGGGGGCACGTACAGACCTTCAGGGGGGGGGGGGGCAATTGAATTGCCCCGTTTGCCCCCCTTGTGTACGCCTATGTCGGTGGTACGATACAAGGCAACGTCACTGGCGTGTTTTTCTATCTTCTTCATACGCTCAGCGCATCTCACTGTTTTACCTGCTGACCGACCCGGGGTGCCCGTAACTGTACCAGAAGGACGGATAGCGCTGGGTTCGGTGATTGTCCGGCTCGTTATGCGGGGTAGTCGTTTTGTGGACGGCTGGCCGAGGCGGACGCGGATGAAATTACTCATGTACTTGAAGTAATGGATCAAGTAGTTATCCGAAAACTACCTGGCTTTGCATACTTTGAACGCATTTGTGCCGAGTATTGGCTTGTATTTAAAAAAAAAAAAATTTAGTCAGAAGTTTTTGAATATATAGGTTTCCTGAGTTCTTTCTTGAATTACTTTTTACACATACGGTGCATCTTGCTGAAATTTTCGGCAGCTGAGTTTACAGCAATTATACGTAGGCTGCAAACATTTATTTAAAATTGGTTGAGAAGTTCGGGAAATAATAACGTTTTGATGACGTCATGTTGGTAAAAAATATAACTATTTGAAAAGTCGTAGAAAATAGAGTTTTAAAGCAAATTGCAAACGCAATTCACCAAAGATACAAAATGGCATTTTATTTAAAATGGCAACCTCAGATTTTCGACATTTTTGTTTTTGACCCCTAAAATTAAACAAGCAAAAAATTATTTTTTTGGGAAAAATCCCCACAAAATCAAAATTTTCATTTATTTTTAGAAAAACCGGAATATATGTGAGAGAACTGAGATTGGATAATACTCATACCAAATTTCAAAGCAATATCTTTATTTTTGACTAAGTGATGGCTCCCTAAGTGTAAGAAACCGATGACGTCATTTGTAAAATAAATTTTTGACTCTTTTTTTAAAAGATACGAACAAATAATTACCTTTTACCATGTATCCATTCCATCCATATCCATATCCATCCATACCATTTATCAATTTCTAATTTTGGAGGTTTCCTGAACAGCAAAATCGCTGTTCTGGAAGTGGTAAATCCGAGGTCATTCACTTGACCTGGAAGGTCATCCGTTGACTTGAAACCTAAAAATCGCATACTGTTACATTCCTCTCATGACAGGCAACATGTTGGTACCTACCGCATTGCTCTAAGTTGCTTGGTTTGGAAGTTAACAGGGGGGCCTGTCAGGCCCCCCGCCGTAGGGCTATATATATAT
>JAXIVJ010018866.1:0-21761 GCA_036785665.1 Chirona hameri
GCCGGTGGTCCGCCCGGCGGATCTGACACGGCCATCGTAGCTGACGCGTCGCCTTTGTCTGGGCGGTCGGCGGTAATTTGGCGGCCGTAAAACTGGCGCCGCGCCGCCGCCGGCAAAATGGCCGAAGGCGGCAAACGGCCGTCGGCCGGCCACCAGCCGACGACAGGCCACGGAGGGACGCCGGTCACCAGCCGACGACAGGCCACAGAGGGACGCCGGCCACCAGCCGACCCCAGGACTCGGAGGGACGCCGTCCACCAGCCGACGACAAGACACGGAGGGACGCCGGCCACCAGCCGACGACAGGCCACAGAGGGACGCCGGCCACCAGCCAACCCCAGGACTCGGAAGGACGCCGGCCACCAGCCGACGACAGGCCACGGAGGGACGCCGGCCACCAGCCGACGACAGGCCACAGAGAGACGCCGGCCACCAGCCGACCCAGGACTCGGAAGTACGCCGGCCACCAGCCGACGACAGGCCACGGAGGGACGCCGGCCACCAGCCGACGACAGGACCGGGGCCACGGACGGACAACACGGCCGGTTGCACGATCGGTAAAGGAATCCAACCGACAAGAGTTGCCCAACTCACGGAGGATGGGAAAGGACACTTATTTTCCACCTTCGCCGAGCACCTCCCTCTCAGCACCACCTCTGACGGACCTCCTCCCTCTCAGCACCACCCTGACTGATCTCCCTCTTAGCACCACCTCTGACCATAGGCGCACACAAGGGGGGGGGGGGGGCAAACGGGATAATCCCCCCCCCCCCGATGGTCTGTACCTGCCCCTTTTGGTCGAAAAAATGAATGATTTTTTTGTTTTAGATAAAAATGGTGAAAATATACTTCTGATGGACCTCCCTCTCAGCAACACCCCTGACGGACCTCCCTCTCAGCACCAACCCTAACGGACCTCCCTCACAGTACCCCCCCCCCCCCCTGACGGACTTCCCTCTCAGTACCATCCCTGACGAACCTCCCTCTCATCACCACCCCTGACGGACCTCCCTCTTAGCACCACCTCTGACGGACCTCCCTCTCAGCACCACCCCTGACGGACCTCCCTCTCAGCACCACCCCTGACGGACCTCCCTCACAGTACCCCCCCCCCCCCTAACGGACCTCCCTCTCAGTATCACCTCTGACGGACCTCCCTCTCAGCACCACTTCTGACGAACCTCCCTATCATCACCACCCCTGACGGACCTCTCTCTCAGCATCACCCTGACGGACCTCCCTCTCAGCACCACCCCTGACGGACCTCCCTCTCATCACCACCCCTGACGGACCTCCCTCACAGTACCCCCCCCCCCCCTGACGGAATTCCCTCTCAGTACCATCCCTGACGAACCTCCCTCTCATCACCACCCCTGACGGACCTCCCTCTTAGCACTACCTCTGACGGACCTCCCTCTCAGCACCACCCCTGACGGACCTCCCTCTTAGCACTACCTCTGACGGACCTCCCTCTTAGCACCACCTCTGACGGACCTCCCTCTCAGCACCACCCCTGACGGACCTCCCTCACAGTACCCCCCCCCCCCCCCCCCCTAACGGACCTCCCTCTCAGTACCACCTCTGACGGACCTCTCTATCAGCACCACCCCTGACGGACCTCTCTCTCAGCACCACCCTGACGAACCTCCCTCTCAGCACCACCCCTGACGGACCTCCCTCACAGTACCCCCTCCCCCTAACGGACCTCCCTCTCAGTACCACCCCTGACGGACCTCCCTCTTAGCACCACCCCTGACGGACCTCCCTCTCAGCACCACCCCTGACGGACCTCCCTCACAGTACCCCTCCTGACGGACCTCCCTCTCAACACCACCCCTGACGGACCTCCCTCTCAGCACCACCCTTGACGGACCTCCCTCACAGTACCCCCCCCCCCCCCCTAACGGACCTCCCTCTCAGTACCACCTCTGACGGACCTCCCTCTCATCACCACCCCTGGCGAACCTCCCTCACAGTATCTCCCCCCCCTAACGGACCTCCCTCTCAGTACCACCCCTGACGGACCTCCCTCTCAGCACCACTTCTGACGGACCTCCCTATCAACACCACTCCTGACGGACCTCCCTCTCAGCACCACCCCTGACGGACCTCCCTCACAGTACCCCTCCTGACGGACCTCCCTCTCAACACCACCCCTGACGGACCTCCCTCTCAGCACCACCCTTGACGGACCTCCCTCACAGTACCCCCCCCCCCCCCCCCTAACGGACCTCCCTCTCAGTACCACCTCTGACGGACCTCCCTCTCATCACCACCCCTGGCGAACCTCCCTCACAGTATCTCCCCCCCCCCCTAACGGACCTCCCTATCAGCACCACCTCTGACGAACCTGTCTCTCAGCACCTCCCCTGAAGGACTTTCATCTCAGCAGCACCCCGACGGACCACCCTCTCAGCACCCCTCCCCCCCCCCCCCCTGACGGACCTTCTTCTTAGCACCCACTTCTGACGGACTTCCCTCTCAGTACCACCCCTGACAGACCTCCCTCTCAGCACCACCCCTGACGGACCTCCCTCTCAGCACTACCTCTGACGGACCTCTCTCTCAGCACCACCCCTGACGGACCTCCCTCTCAGCACCCCCCCCCCCCCCCCCCTCCTGACGGACCTCCTTCTCAGCACCTCCCCTGAAGGACTTTCATCTCAGCAGCACCCCGGACGGACCTCCCTCTCAGCACCCCCCCCCCCCCCCCTGACGGACCTCATTCTCAGCAGCACCCTTGACGGACCCTCCCTCTCAGCACCACCCCTGACGGATCTCCCTCTCAGCACCACCCCTGACGGATCTCCCTCTCAGCACCACCCCTGACGGACCTCCTCTCTCAGCACTACCTCTGACGCACCTCTCTCTCAGCACCACCCCCGACGGACCTCCCTCTCAGCACACCTCTGACGGACCTCCCACTTAGCACCACTCCTGACGGACCTCCCTCTTAGCACCACCCCTGACGGACCTCCCTCTCAGCACCACCCCTGACGGACCTCCCTCTCAGCACCACTTCTGACGGACCTCCCTCTCAGCACCACCTCTGACGGACCTGTCTCTCAGAACCACCCCTGACGGACCTCCTTCTCAGCACCTCCCCTAAAGGACTTTCATCTCAGCAGCACTCCCGGCGAACCTCCCTCTCAGCACCCCCCCCCCCCCCTGACGGACCTTCTTCTTAGCACCACTTCTGACGGACTTCCTTCTCAGTACCACCCTTGACGGACCTCCCTCTCAGCAGCACCCCGACGGACCTCCCTCTCAGCCCCCCCCCCCCCTGACGGACCTTCTTCTTAGCATTACTTCTGACGGGCCTCCCTCTCAGCACCACCTCTGACGGACCTCCCTCTCAGCACCACCCCCCTCCCCCTAACGGACCTTCCTCTCAGTACCACCTCTGACGGACCTCCCTCACAGTACCCCCCCCCCCCCCTGACGGACCTCTGTCTCAGCACTACCCCTGACGGACCTCCCTCTTAGCACCACCCCTGACGGACCTCCCTCTCAGCACCACCCCCGACGGACCTCCCTCTTAGTACCACCCCTGACGGACCTCCCTCTTAATACCACCCCTGACGGACCTCCCTCTCAGCACCACCCCTGACGGACCTCCCTCTCAGCACCACCCCCCGACGGACCTCCCTCTTAGTACCACCCCTGACGGACCTCCCTCTCAGCACCACCCCTGACGGACCTCCCTCTCAGCACCACCCCCGACGGACCTCCCTCTTAGTACCACCCCTGACGGAGCTCCCTCTCAGCACCACCCCTGACGGACCTCCCTCTCATCACCACCCCTGACGGACCTCCCTCTCAGAACCACCCCTGACGAACCTCCCTCTTAGTACCACCCCTGACGGACCTCCCTCCCAGCATCCCCCCCTGGCGGACCTTCTTCTTAGCACCATCCCTGACGGACCTCCCTCTCAGCACCACCCCCGACGGACCTCCCTCTTAGTACCACCCCTGATGGACCTCCCTCTCAGCACCACCCCTGACGGACCTCCCTCTCAGCACCACCCCTGACGGACCTCCCTCTTAGTACCACCCCTGACGGACCTCCCTCCCAGCATCCCCCCCCCCCCTTGACGGACCTTCTTCTTAGCACCACCCCTGACGGACCTCCCTCTCAGCACCACCCCTGACGGACCTCCCTCTCATCACCACCCCTGACGGACCTCCTTCTAAGCACCACCTCTGACGGACCTCCCTCTCAGCACCACCCCTGACGGACCTCCCTCTCAGCACCACCCCTGACGGACCTCCCTCTTAGTACCACCCCTGACGGACCTCCCTCTTAGTACCGCCCCTGACGGACGCGCCAGTATAAATCACGGCAGCAATTTTCGGCGTATCGAACGGAGCGGTCGGCTCGGAAATGGACCGGCGTGATTAACGAGGTAAAACTGGCAGCGGCGGCCCAGACCGCCTCAGGCCGACCGGAACCGTCGCCAGTCGAGCGCACGCTTCCGGAGCCGCCCGAGCAGCAGACGGCGGCACAGGGCTCCAGGGAGCGGCAGGCCCGACATGGCCCCAGGGAGCGAGAGAGGCTCGGCACAAAAAAAAAAGATCAGAGACAGAAACGGGAACGGACAGGAATGGACCTGCGTACGTCCATAACTCTTCACTGTAATGTTGGATTTGGATTCTGAGGTGGTGTCCAGTTCTGACGGACAGTCCGATCAGCATGGCTGGGAGAAGAGGAGGGAGGAGGTGCTGACAGCGGTTCTGGGGAGGGGAAGCTGTATTACCAGCGGCTATGGTGGGAAAGGAGAGGTGTATAGTGGGAGGGGGAGGAGGGGGAGAGGTGTTGCCGGCGGCTATGGTGTGAAAGGAGAGCTGTATAGTGGGGGGGGGGAGAGGTGTTGCCGGCGGCTATGGTGTGAAAGGAGAGGTGTATAGTGGGAGGGGGAGAGGTGTTGCCGGCGGCTATGGTGGGAAAGGAGAGGTGTATAGTGGGAGGGGGAGGAGGGGGAGAGGTGTTGCCGGCGGCTATGGTGTGAAAGGAGAGGTGTATAGTGGGAGGGGGAGGGGGTGGTGTTGCCGGTGGCTATGGTGGGAAAGGAGAGGTGTATAGTGGGATGGGGAGGAGGGGGAGAGGTGTTGCCGGCGGCTATGGTGTGATAGGAGAGGTGTATAGTGGGAGGGGGAGGAGGGGGAGAGGTGTTGCCGGCGGCTATGGTGTGAAAGGAGAGGTGTATAGTGGGAGGGGGAGGAGGGGGAGAGGTGTTGCCGGCGGCTATGGTGTGAAAGGAGAGGTGTATAGTGGAAGGGGAGGAGGGGGAGAGGTGTTGCCGGCGGCTATGGTGTGAAAGGAGAGCTGTATAGTGGGAGGGGGAGGAGGGGAGAGGTGTTGCCGGCGGCTATGGTGGGAAATGAGAGGTGTATAGTGGGAGGGGGAGGGGGAGAGGTGTTGCCGGCGGCAATGGTGTGAAAGGAGAGGTGTATAGTGGGAGGGGGGAGGGGGTGGTGTTGCCGGCGGCTATGGTGGGAAAGGAGAGATGTATAGTGGGATGGGGAGGAGGGGGAGAGGTGTTGCCGGTGGCTATGGTGTGAAAGGAGAGGTGTATAGTGGGAGGGGGAGGAGGGGGGAGGTGTTGCCGGCGGCTATGGTGTGAAAGGAGAGGTGTATATTGGGAGGGGGAGGAGGGGGAGAGGTGTTGCCGGCGGCTATGGTGTGAAAGGAGGGCTGTATAGTGGGAGGGGGAGGAGGGGGAGAAGTGTTGCCGGCGGCTATGGTGTGAAAGGAGAGCTGTATAGTGGGAGGGGGAGGAGGGGGAGAGGTGTTGCCGGCGGCTATGGTGTGAAAGGAGAGCTGTATAGTGGGAGGGGGAGGAGGGGGAGAGGTGTTGCCGGCGGCTATGGTGTGAAAGGAGAGCTGTATAGTGGGAGGGGGAGGAGGGGGAGAGGTGTTGCCGGCGGCTATGGTGTGAAAGGAGAGCTGTATAGTGGGAGGGGGAGGAGGGGGAGAGGTGTTGCCGGCGGCTATGGTGTGAAAGGAGAGCTGTATAGTGGGAGGGGGAGGAGGGGGAGAGGTGTTGCTATGGTGTGATAGGAGAGCCGCGCGCCGCTCGCCGCTCGTAATTGGAATTCACTCGGCCCGGCGGCGGGGCTTCTCGCGCCAACGGGAGCCGCGCTATTGATTATGCAGGCCGGCCAGGTTTTATCTGCACTCTCCGGCACGGCACGATGTCGGAAAAAAACGCCGCCCGGCCGCCCCCGCCCCCGCCCACGCCGGTGCTGGTGGAAGGTGGCACCGTGATGGCGGGGCGGAAAGGTTGTGGAGGGGGGGGGGGGCAGTGCGAGTTGCATTTTTGTGTATTGGAATCTCCCAACTAGCTTAAAGTGCAAGCCTTTTTGTCACCATCGACTATGTACAAAGCTATCAGCTATTCCTAGAATCTTGAAATGAATAAATACAAGATTGTACATCTTTAAAGGTAATGTCTATTTGAAAACTCGATTGTGACTCACAAAAATGAATAGTTGAAAGCCACTAAGGTGCCTTTAGAACTGCCTTTTTGCTGACAAGATATTTCACGTCCATGCAAAAAGCCTTTGATAAGTGCCATGGTCGATGAGAAATGTGTCATGTGTCGTTTAACGACAAATGTGTAATGCTATTAATTATAATTTTGAGTACGGAGCGAAATTGTCTATTGACCCATACTTGAATGCATGGTGAGGTCATGAAGGGGAAGAGGAGATATTCGGGTCAAAACAACAGACAACTAGGAAAGGAAAGACGTCTTCAGCAAACAATAATATGCATCACCAGGAGTTCCGGGACCGGTACGACGTAATGAGTCGGGTATATTCATCACATACCACCCAAACGGACCACTTCTTCCATTCTGCACCTGATCACGGACAGCGTCATCACCACCAGAGTCAAATGACGTCACAAACCCCTCACCGGGCGGTGGCGCTAGGGACAAGGCAGGGGAGGGGAGGGGTGGAACCCGCACCCCACTCTTGAGACGGCTGCCGTCCTCGTCATTAGAGGGCCTTTCACCGAGCCGCAGAGCGCCCCCCCCCCCCCCCCCCCCCTCCACCGGCTCCACATCGGCCGCTAAAGGGTTAGATGAGGAAATGGACGCCAGCGGCCCGGCAGGGGAGCACGCGGTAAAAACGGGCGCCGGCGCAGCTGTGGGACGCAGCTTTGTGCGTCTCCTGAAGAGCGGTCCGTCCGATGGCGAGATACGCTGCCGTACCGACAGCCGGCCACAATGCAAATAGAGCCCTCCAGCTCGCGGCCCGGCAGGGGGCGCCGCCGACCGGTGACGGCATGTAGGCTGTGTAGACCCGTACAGCGGGGATGACAGGCCAGATCTGAGTTTGTTCTGCTGTCTTGTCGGTTTTTGTTGGAATACGTTCGTGTCGTGTTTCATTAGTTTTGTGTTATAGCGCAAAATGCCAACAGCAAAAAGTTTACATGGGGAATGATGTGATAATTTCTGATATGTTCTCCCTCAAAGGGATACATTAATATCAACAACCATTTTCATATATGCTCGCGAGTCTCGCAATTCGCATGTCAAAATAGTATGAAGTGAGTATGATGTAAAATGCACAACATTAGAAGATATTTTTTTCTCTCTAAAAATATTGACATTTAACATATATAAACAACATAATGTGATGCATTATAAATAACTGTGCCTGTCACTAATATCCAACAGTTCCCTTTCATTTCCAAGCTACTGATTTGCTAAGAAGTAGGTACCTACAGATAAGCACTGGCGGATCCAGCCGTCGATTTTTTTTTGGGGGGGGAACTTTTATGGCAAAAAGGTACCCCCATTTTTGTTCTCCGCGGATTTGGGCCGGTCACCTTATTTTGGTATTCGAGCTTAAGAAATTCACTTTTCACATTCACAAAAATACATTTGTTTCATTTATGGGGTTCAAAAACCCAAAATTTAGAAAATCCCAGATAGCCAATTTGAAGAAAATTTAATTTCCTTTTTTCGACGTTTTTATTTGCAATTTGTTTCAAAACTCTATTTTCTACGCTTTGCCAAACATTTATCGTGTTTCCATCAAAAATGGCTTGACATGACGTCATTAAAACGTAATTATCTCAGAAAACGCTACATCAATTTCATTGAAAGTTGGTGAGAAGACTTAGACTTGATGCTGCATAAGGTACTGAAAGTTTCACGTTGATATCTATCATAATTTTCAGGTTGTGGAGAAAATCCGGGAGGGGGCTGATACTTCTGATAAGATTTGAGCTAGACGTACCTATCTCACCTAGGTACCTACCTATAGTTTGTTTTATTTTGATTGCACAATAACCATTCATTTGCTGACACTAGGTCCAAAAAAATCAATTTATTGACGCGTCAATTTTGTATATGCAAAGTGGGCGGAGGTTGACATAGGCACTGCACTTAACCCTCGCCCTACCTGACCCTGACACCCCCCTGAGGTTTTTCTTGAATACATTTTGCACATGCGGCGCATCGTGCTGAAATTTCAGTAGCTAAATTTACAACAATTATACGTATGCTGCAGAAATAAAATTGAAATTGGTCTGGTAGTTTGGGAGATAATCATGTTTTGATGGCGTCATGTTCGTGAAAAACTATAAATATTAAAAAAATAGTAGAAAACAGAGTTTTGAAGCAAATTGCAAACAACGCAATTCACCAAAGATATAAAATGGCATTGTCTTTAACATGGCAATCTTGAATTTCCAAAATGTTGTGTTTTTGATCCCTAAAATGGAAGAAAAACTAATTTGTTTGGAAAAATCACCACACAATCAAAATTTTGCAAAGATGTTAAAAAACGGAATATATGTAAGAGAACTGAGTATGGAAAATACCCAAACAAAATTTAAAAGCAATATCTGTATTTTTGACTGAGTGACGGCTCCCTAAGTGTAAGAAACTCATGACGTCATTTTGTTTAAATAACTTTTGGGGACTTTTGTAGACAAGATACGAACAAATAATTACCTTTCTGTATTTCTGAGACAAAACTGGGCTAGCAACATGCCTTTTATTTACATTTATAAATTTCTAATTTTGAGGATTTCTGACAGAGCAAAATTGCTGTTCTGGACGTGGTCGATCCGAGGTCATTCACTTAACCTGGAACGTCACCCGTTGACCTGAAACCTAAAAATAGCATATTATTAGATTGCTCTCATTACAGGCAACATGCTAGTTCTTACCGCATTGCTCTAAGTTGCTTGGTTTGGAAGTTAACAGGGGGTCTGTCAGCCCCCCCCGTAGGGCGAAGGTGAAAAAGTTCCCGTAGGGCGAGGGTTAAAGGGATGTTGCCACCTCGCAGGCCAATAAGGAGTTTTTGGTGTGTATCGGTATATTAAGCGTGTCCGATTTCACGTGCAAAATTTGGTTCCCGAAACTGCCCCCATTAGATCAAAAAATACATTTGCACCACTCATGATTGGCACACATTCGTAAAATTGGAGTCGCCTCATGACTATTTAGAATCATTTCCTTGCGGACTATGATTTGCTTTTGAATATTGCAAACTCAACATCACCATTCCGGCAGTGTACTTAAAAATTAAAATGCGTATACAGTTAATTATAATTTCAACACCCATAGCCTTTTTCGTAATAAAACATAAATAAAACAGCTGGCTATGGCTCGACTTTGGGGCCGTAGGAGATTTGTGACCAATACCTTATAACACAGATAGACTTTTGAAGGTCAAGTCTCGGCGAATTTGGACGCTTCAGCTTTGGGCGGGCGCCAATTTCACAGCCAAACTGGATGAGGGCGGCCATCATGGATCTAGTACTGAGCACAGCTGGGACCAGCGTTTTGGAGTCAGAAGTAAATAATACAAAATCCCGATACCCTGCTTTAGGTGCTACAGGAGCAAGTTTGAACTTGAGCATACACGATTATTGATCCCCACCATTCATTTAAGTTGCTTTTTTAGAAATCCTCCGGAGGTGGCAATATCCCTTTAAGGATAAGAAAAAATCGACACAATTATTGACAACATTTCACTAAAAACATATAGTCCCCATGGAAAATGGCCAGTCGCCAAAAATAATCACACCATCTGATGCAAAACTGTTTACTCCATCCACCTCGGTCACAACTCAAATTGTTTACGTGAGTTTTGTTTTTTGTTTTTCGGGAAAGATTGAGACGCCATCACGTGGCGACAAAATACATCAAATATGTTTCTGTCATTTTCTTAGGATAACCTTTTTAAATTTTCAAGTTTATATTTTGTAAGTAAATAAAATTAATTTTGTAATGTAATTACATGCAATTATTATGAAAAACGTGTTTTAACCAAATCATTCATCCATGCTGTTACTGTAACAATATTTTGATACATTGATTCTAATTTGAGTTAAAAAAAATGGATTCAGGTGAGCCAAGGGATAACAAAATTGGTGCACTTATAAAGCAATATTGCATCAATTTCCAAGAGAATTGTTGAACATCTAGGTAGCTGAAACTGTATTGCCACAATGTGCAATGCACAGATTCATGTGCCATTCATCCCATCACTGTTATCCAGTGCTTCATAATTGCCGTTTGTAAATCGGTCATTTTCCCCAATACCATTTATATTGGGCTGGATCAAAATATTGACGCGTCAAAACATTATTATTTGGGCCTAGTGCCAGCAACTGCATTGGGACCTTCGTGAGAATCACACATGCATTTTGTACACACCGCTGTCACGCGTCCCGTTAAGTTATTTCCACATAAGCAACGCGTCATTTTTGACAACCTTTTGCGCCGAAATAGAGTGTAGATTGGATTCCAAATTGATACCATATGAAGTGTTCTTCCTACATGTAAAACAAATACGTTTGTTCGAGCTTCAATTCCGACTGTCAGCTTGCTGGCCGCTATTTCTCGTCCAGTTGAATTTTGTAAGCCCAGATTTGAGG
Source organism: Chirona hameri (assembly GCA_036785665.1). Taxonomy (NCBI): domain Eukaryota; kingdom Metazoa; phylum Arthropoda; class Thecostraca; order Balanomorpha; family Balanidae; genus Chirona; species Chirona hameri. The sequence goes on from JAXIVJ010018866.1 coordinate 10,907, forward strand.
ATAAGAGCCGTGTTTTCCAAAATTTCCCAGTTTTTCACTGTGGATAGCTGAATTTGTATTGCTGCAAACTCAATTTTTACATTAAATTGTTAACGTTTGGGGGGGGGGAAATACATGTTGCCCCCCCCCCCCTTCGAGGCTGTTGGGGGGGGCATGGCCTGGTTGCCCCCCCCCCCCCTGGATCAGCCAGTGCAGATAAATAACACCCAACGAAACCGTCACAGGAAACCTAGCTGAATTACGAGCACAGGCTGTATTTATGATCTGATAATATTCAATCCAAAATACAGGCAGGTGATGCATACATACGTGAAATGTGACTATCATCCAGACGACCACTCCTGCCACACAGTGAATGGCAGGTGATGCCAAAACCGACATCAACAGGTCTCTCAATATCAGGGTAATCCCGCAGAGGCAGGGGAAGCGCGGATCAGGCTGCTGAAATCTTATCATTCGGGAGGGAACACTGGGATAGCGGTGACAGCTTCCGAGCAAGGAGACAGAAGCGGGGACATAAAAGCCGGTCCCAAAATACCGATTATCAAATGTGACATAATGTTCAATGTGACATACAAGACAGTGATATTTTGCGCGACAGTAGTGACATGAGTAAACTAAGCAGTGCAGTGGTGCTACAGGTAGGTTGTTGTCGTGAATTTGAATTGTTTGAGTTTCGGAATATTAACCGAGGCACATGGCAGCAATCACAGAGAGGAGATTCGCTATTGGATGCTCCAGCGGCAGGCGGCCATTCAGTACCACACGAATGACACATTCAAGTAACCTGTTGGTATCTGTTGCAAAAGTTTTGTTTCCTTTTTCTGATTCTTTAAATAAAACTATGTTTATGCTCAAGCTTCGAAGCTCTTCAATTTGTAAAGTTTGTCGCTTTTGCCCTGTTCCTGACATCCACCCTGGCAATGCCAGTTCATCAACCAAGTGGAATGGTGGGAGATTTACGGGCCTGACAAATTGGACACGGTCCGCTCAGCTCGTGACGTCATCTGACCTGTGTGCAGCCGCTGCACCCGACAGGTCAACTGAAGGACAGGGCAATGACATCACAGCTGCTCAATCCAATCGGATGGGACGGGTTTCCCCCTATAATCTACAACTGTGAGCGCTATACGAATCTAATGAGTGTGTCCTATACGCCGTACATAGACACGCTCTTCTTTTAAATATTAACCTCAAATACATTTAACACTTAAATAAAATAAAATAACTTCATGTGCTTCGCAGAGAAGCTAAGCTACTAAGCATCCCAACGCTTGGCCTAAGTATTGCATTATAGCATGTTTAATCATGTACCGTTACAGGGAATGTTTCACCTTTGCATTGGTTTTGAACTGAGATAGCCATTATCTCTGGCCGTTATTGAAATGTCGTAAATACTAAGGTCATTTTCCCAAAAACTTTCCCGTTTTTAAGCAATTCAATTTATAGTTTGCAAAATGGGGCCTAGGCTAGTGCCGCCGCTGATTGTCTGACAGCGACTTTTTCAGCCAATGCCACTTTGTCAGCCAATCAGCGGCGGTCTATAACTCAATATGACGTCATCATCCCAAATTTTAAAACTTAATTTGTATAAAGTTAAGTGACTTTTCGAGAGAACAAATATCACCATCGCTTTCAGCAGCACTTGCTTCATATTTTCGACTACAACCAGCGTATATTTGACAACTTTCAGAAAGGCGAAACATTCCCTTTAAGCAATTATTGGCCATAAAAGCTGCAGGCAGCAGCAGCCCGGCCGTTCCTGTGCCGTGCTGAGGGCTGCAGACCGCCTGCGGCCCCGGTCCACCCCCTCCCTGCCCCGGAACCCGCCGGGTTCACTGTCCGACGAGGTCTAATCAGAGGAGAGCCAGCCAGCAGAGAGAGACATTTAAAAACCGAGGGGCTGAACAAATCAATAACGCGCCGGATTTGCATGTGTGGGGATATGCAGATGGGGAGTGACTGATGAAAAAAAGGGGAGCAGTTCGAAGCCGTTCGCCGAGGGAGCGGACGACTCTCCAGGGGCTGCCGGCGCCTGCTGACTCACGGCCTGCTCTGCAGCCCGCTCTGTAGCACGCCGCGACGGCGTCAAAATGAGTGTCCATGTTAGCATGGACCAGCTTTGAGTAGAGCCGTCACTTGTGTTCAGAACTTAATGTTAGCATGGACCAGCTTTGAGTAGAGCCGTCACTTGTGTTCAGAACTTAATGTTAGCATGGACCAGCTTTGAGCAGAGCCGTCACTTGTGTTCAGAACTTAATGTTAGCATGGACCAGCTTTGAGTAGAGCCGTCACTTGTGTTCAGAACTTAATGTTAGCATGGACCAGCTTTGAGTAGAGCCGTCACTTGTGTTCAGAACTTAATGTTAGCATGGACCAGCTTTGAGTAGAGCCGTCACTTGTGTTCAGAACTTAATGTTAGCATGGACCAGCTTTGAGTAGAGCCGTCACTTGTGTTCAGAACTTAATGTTAGCATGGACCAGCTTTGAGTAGAGCCGTCATTTGTGTTCAGAACTTAATGTTAGCATGGACCAGCTTTGAGTAGAGCCGTCACTTGTGTTCAGAACTTAATGTTAGCATGGACCAGCTTTGAGTAGAGCCGTCACTTGTGTTCAGAACTTAATATTAGCATGGACAACTTTTAGTAGAGCCGTCACTTGTGTTCAGAACTTAATGTTAGCATGGACCAGCTTTGAGTAGAGTCGTCACTTGTGTTCAGAACTTAATGTTAGCATGGACCAGCTTTGAGTAGAGCCGTCACTTGTGTTCAGAACTTAATGTTAGCATGGACCAGCTTTGAGTAGAGCCGTCACTTGTGTTCAGAACTTAATGTTAGCATGGACCAGCTTTTAGTAGAGCCGTCACTTGGGTTCAGAACTTAATGTTAGCATGGACCAGCTTTGAGTAGAGCCGTCACTTGTGTTCAGAACTTAATGTTAGCATGGACCAGCTTTGAGTAGAGCCGTCACTTGTGTTCAGACCTTAATGTTAGCATGGACCAGCTTTGAGTAGAGCCGTCACTTGTGTTCAGAACTTAATGTTAGCATGGACCAGCTTTTAGTAAAGCCGTCACTTGTGTTCAGAACTTAATGTTAGCATGGACCAGCTTTGAGTAAAGCCGTCACTTGTGTTCAGAACTTAATGTTAGCATGGACCAGCTTTTAGTAGAGCCGTCACTTGTGTTCAGAACTTAATGTTAGCATGGACCAGCTTTGAGTAGAGCCGTCACTTGTGTTCAGAACTTAATGTTAGCATGGACCAGCTTTGAGTAGAGCCGTCACTTGTGTTCAGAACTTGATGTTAGCATGGACCAGCTTTGAGTAGAGCCGTCACTTGTGTTCAAAACTTCATAACTTGACTTGAATGACGATTGCCATGCATTTGCGGAATAGGAGACCTCATTGTGACATTTGGACTTTTAGCCTGCTGTTTTCTGACACCGTTCTCTGCTGAAATTGATCCATGTCCCACGCAGGGTTTCTTCTTTGGTAAATGACTGATTGGAGAACTTCGAAACTATTGAAGTAGAAGCCCTTGCTTTCACTCGATCTGAACCTGTCTAATTTGGCTTTGCAAAAACTATGGTCGAGCTGCAGTATTCTTCAACAAAAAGCCGCGAAACAGAGCACTACATTAGTGTACAATCGGTCTTCCCTGTATCTTCCCTTGTATGTATCTTCCCTTGTATGTATCTTCCCTTGTATGTATCTTCCCTTGTATGTATCTTCCCTTGTATGTATCTTCCCTTGTATGTATCTTCCCTTGTATGTATCTTCCCTTGTATGTATCTTCCCTTGTATGTATCTTCCCTTGTATGTATCTTCCCTTGTATGTGTCTTTCCTTTTTTAGTTTCTAAAACTCATCTAATTGCACTTATGTGTACATGAAGGACTGACATAAGGGAACATGTGGTCTCTACCTAGGTAGGTACCACATGTTCCCTTATACCAGTCCTTCATGTACACAGAAGTGAAATTAGATGAGTTTTAGAAACTAAAAAAGGAAGATACATAATAGACCGATTGTACATGTGTGAATGGGGAACCTACGCCAAATTTCAGCAACCGTTTCCAGTGGGCAGATCTTCACTGCGTGCGTATACACTGGCATTTAACGCTCGCCCGTGCAGCGTCCGATCACTGCGTGACCGTGCAGGGGGGGGGGGGTACAACCCCCCTGGCGTTTCGCTCCTAATTTAGCTAGAGCTTCGATTAAAACACGAGCGTGTTGCTTGTGACGAGAGGAAGCCATTGGTATCCGATGTCAAGGTCCGGGTCATTAGGTGACCTCTGAGGTCATGTCAATGACCCAAAAGTCTCAAAATTGTAAATGCGTAAAAATGGAATTTAATCGAGCTAGAATCGTTTATGAGAATATGATTATGCTTAATGGGTGCCAAATTTGAAATCAGCGTCATAAAATGTCATAGAAACTGTCAAATTCCAAAAAGGTCATGTCAGCTCATCTGAGGTCAGTGACCTCGGTTGACCTGTGGAAGCGCATGACCCCAGTGGAACATATAATTATGTAAAATGGATCCCAGATGTGAAATCAGCGTCACAAAATGTCCTAGAAACTGCCATAAGCCAAAACAATAATCTGAGGTCATCGGAGGTCACAATATCAGTGGAAACCACAACTGTCACCTGGAAATACCTGTGCATATGCTCCTGAACAACAAACACTCGGGAACTGCACAAGTTACAAGGATCAATACTACGGGAGGTCAGTTGCGCCTGACATGACCTTGAATAACAGGTCATAGGTCACGGGTCATATGAGGTAGAAGTTCGAAATTTTTAGAGTAGGTATGTGTAAAAGTGTTCAGAAGTAGGGTACTGAACGTTTCATCGAAATCGGTTGATATTTACTCAAGTTATTCCCGAAAAACCGAACGGGTGGCTCCCCCTGCACTGCACAATGGGCGGGCAGCGGCATTTAGCGCGACATAAGTCATGTTTGTGACCTTCTACTCGATGTAAACAATGGTTGTAGTTAGACACATAATTGTCCATGGAATCCGAAAATGACAATATATATCCGCCAGCATGAATCGTTTTTCGTATAGGTGAGCTTGAACACGGAACTTTGAACGGAGAAGCGGAACCGGCATCCTGTGCCCTATTTTTTGTTCAAAGCTCAAAGTGAAATAACATACAAATGACAATGCTGAACGAGTTATTATGTGTTCGTTCATAAGAAGTAAGTCATGCGCTATGTGAAAATTCATGTTAGCCTTTCCAAGAAATAATTTTGCATTATTTATTAGCCATTTTATGAGAGGTATCAAAAATGACTACGGATTTTTTCATACTTTATTTTTGCAAGTGCCGATATTAAAATGCCCACTAGCGCCCGCGCTGCAAACATAACTTTTAGTTGACATGGACAATTTGTGATCGAACCACTGCTAATTTGGCTGCACCTTCCTAGGCCTTTGGAAGTAATCGTCATTTTTGTATCGCATGTCGCCCAACGTTCCCGGGCGCGGAGTGCCTCGTGGGCGGTGGGATGCGCCGACCAGCACCGACTCTCTGATTGGCTGGCCGGCTGACATGTCACGTGACCTGTCTGACCGGATGGCGGGCTGCCGGGTTGAGTCGGCAACCAGCGCTGAGCGTGTACGGGCTCCGAGCGTGTCCGAGCGTGTCCGGGCTAGAACGAAAGCCTTCGTACGAAAGACTACGCATGCGTTTAGCGGTTTTATTACCAGGGCTTCAATGTTCTATGTAATATTGTGCTGAGTATCGCATTTGAAACGCACCCATGATGAAACAATTTTGGTGATATAACTGAGAATTTCACCTGTGATGATGGTTTCGCTGCAATTTGTAGCTACTACATTGACATTGACTTCTATCACGATATGTTGCAAGATTTGCTAATAAGAGCACACAGGGTGCGCATTAAGTCCTGGCCGCTTCCAGCATTTTCACAAACACATGTACAGAACACATATATTTCGGATTTATATCCAAAATGCAGTTACACACAACAACTTAGGGACATTTCAAGGCTATGTTTCGATGTAGGCGCCGCTAGCCTCGACGACGGCCTCCACACGGCCTCGGAAGGAGCGGCAGGTGTTGGCGATGTAGGTCTCCTCCATCCCATCCCAGGCCTCCACGATGTGAGCCTTGAGGACTCCAGGTTGGGATGGGATATCGCCTGAACATCCTCCTGCAAAACGCTCCAGATACTGTAGTCGAGCGGGTTCAGATCGGGTGACTGGGGTGGCCACATCTCCTTGCGCCAGAAATGTGTCTCTCCTCCGAGCTCGTCCGCCAGCTTCTGCTCGATGACGTTGGCGTTGTGTGCGAGTGCCCCGTCCTGCTGGAACACAACGTTTCCATCTGGGTAGGTGTCCTTGATCCAGGGGATGACCTCCGTGTCCAACAGACGCTCGTACACCTCCCTGTTGATCTTCTCGTTGGCGTCCACGAAGATGATATGACACTTCATGCCGTCGGAACCGACCACCACGAGAACCATGATCTTCTGCGGCGGCCACTTTCTGAGGGCTTCGGACAGTCCGAGGTCGCCCAGGCCTGGGGTCATCTTCAAGACTTCCCCCAGAACGCAACTTGGCCTTGATCCGTCGAACTGTTCTCTGTCCAACGCCGCAGTCCGCCGCCACTTGCGCGTTCGTCTTCCCCGATCCGGCCGCCCCGCGCAGGTAGCCAGCGACAAGTTGTCGTTTCCTCTGAGTATCCATAACTAAACATGAAATGGATGGGCTCTAATACTCCCCAAAGGGTGGCAGGGGTCAGAGGGGTCACGCCCCAGGTCATTGGCACACTACCAACCAATCAGAGTCGACGTAAACAGGCCAGGCGTAAAGCGGCCAGAACTTAATGCGCACCTTGTATAGGTAACTTAATTAACAAAACACAAACATTTCCTGGAGTAACATTGTTTGTGTGTAATAAAATGTTCATTCTTTTGTGAATTGGGTCATCAGACACAAGATACCCCAAATATATAAATAGCACGACATTGAAATGCTTTTCAATGACTTGCACATCACATAACATGCATCTACGTCAGAGCTGTCGCACCCGAGTTCGGGTCAATTTACAGTTGTCTTGTGCGGCTATTTTGCAACACTTCAGGTAGTGATGTTTATGATTAAAAAAAATGCGGAGAATCTCCGCAAGACAATCGTGAATGCATCAGACAGCATCTTATGCAAGCTCACATTGATGTAAGACATCTGAATCCCAGGGAAAGTAGATACACAATTATGTCGCGCTAAATGCCGCTGCCCGCCCAATGTGCACTGGCGAGGGATAGGCCAGGTCGCCAGTTTGTGCCGGCCATGCCGTATCATATTCTGCTTTTCGGTTCGTATTTTCGCCAGCTTGGCCTCTTCAGCACGGCTTCGGTGACGGTGTCGGCATTAAGCGCCGGCGCCTGAGGCATCGCCGCTGGGCTTCTGCGCGCCCGCGGCAGTGAGCCGCAGCAGCCCTCTCATGTCCTGATCGGACCACGTCAGCAGCGCTGGCAGTGGCGACAGCCCACCAATCAGAGGGCGAGCCGGCGCCCGACTGCTGACGGCAGCTAAACACGAACAGAAAACGAACCGGGAAGAGGCGGACGAAGGCGAAATTCGAACTGTGATTGATGAGGTCTCTCCCGAGCTGCGGTGCTCTTTTTTAGAAACCGAAACTAACTCCGTGCTGGAAAGGATTCAATAGTCCGATCAGTTCGAAGGAGCGGTAATGTCGCGCCTTGCTCTCTGATGGTCGCATCTGATGATGGCGGTGGCCTGATTTTAGCCACATATTTATGTATGACTTCACTTTAGATAAAGAGGCCAATGTGAGCCTCAGAACAAGACCGCTGACAAATGTCTCCAGCTGCTCCGTGACGCCGCTGTCTGTCGGGCGCCACTCTCTTGGGCGCATCAAACTGACCCTCTCCTGCCGATAGGCTGCCGACGGGCTGTGGCGGCTCCGGGCGGCAGGCGGCGGGCTGTGGCGGGCTGTAGCAGGCTGTAGCGGGCTGCGGCGGCTACGGGATGCGGCGGCGGGCTGTGGCGGGCTGTGGCGGACTGTGTCGGGCTGTGGTGGGCTGTAGCGGGCTGCAGCGGGCTGTAGCGGGCTGTGGCGGCTCCGGGCTGCAGCGGCGGGCTGTGGCGGCGGCGGGCTGTGGTGGGATATGGCGGGCTGTGGCGGGCTGTAGCGGGCTGTGGCGGCGGGCTGTGGCGGGCTGTGGTGGGCTGTGGTGGGCTGTAGCGGGTTATGGCGGGCTGTGGCGGGCTGTGGCGGGCTGTGGCGGGCTGTGGCGGGCTGTGGCGGGCTGTGGCGGGCTGTAGCGGGCTGCAGCGGGCTGTGGCGGTTCCGGACTGCGGTTCTGACTAATGGTGGTCGACCATCGGCCAGCGGCTCAGATAAATGACCTGACCGGCGGTGGCACGGCCTGGCAGACCGCCGGTCCCCCGGTCCGTCTGACCCCGGTCCGTCTGACCCCGGTCCGTCTGACCCCGATCTGTCTGACCCCGATCTGTCTGACCCCCCCCCCCCCGGTCCGTCTGACCCCGGTCCGTCTGACCCCGATCTGTCTGACCCCCCCCCCCCCCCCGGTCCGTCTGACCCCGGTTCGTCTGGCCCCGTTCCGGTCCCCGGTCCGTCGGTCCCCGATCCGTCTGAGCGGCCCCCGATCGACAACAAGCTACCCGGTGCCGGACGGCCAGGCTGGAGAGATAGCCAGGCTGGAGAGATAGCCAGACTGGAGAGATAGCCAGGCTGGAGAGATAGCCAGACTGGAGAGATAGCCAGGCTGGAGAGATAGCCAGACTGGAGAGATAGCCAGGCTGGAGAGATAGCCAGGCTGGAGAGATAGCCAGGCTGGATAGATAGCCAGACTGGAGAGATAGCCAGGCTGGAGAGATAGCCAGGCTGGAGAGATAGCCAGGCTGGAGAGATAGCCAGGCTGGAGAGATAGCCAGGCTGGAGAGATAGCCAGGCTGGAGAGATAGCCAGGCTGGAGAGATAGCCAGGCTGGAGAGATAGCCAGGCTGGAGAGATAGCCAGACTGGAGAGATAACCAGGCTGGAGAGATAGCCAGGCTGGAGAGATAGCCAGGCTGGAGAGATAGCCAGACTGGAGAGATAGCCAGGCTGGAGAGATAGCCAGGCTGGAGAGATAGCCAGGCTGGAGAGATAGCCAGGCTGGAGAGATAGCCAGTCTGGAGAGATAGCCAGACTGGAGAGATAGCCAGACTGGAGAGATAGCCAGACTGGAGAGATAGCCAGGCTGGAGAGATAGCCAGGCTGGAGAGATAGCCAGACTGGAGAGATAGCCAGACTGGAGAGATAGCCAGACTGGAGAGATATCCAGGCTGGAGAGATAGCCAGACTGGAGAGATAGCCAGACTGGAGAGATAGCCAGGCTGGAGAGATAGCCAGACTGGAGAGATAGCCAGACTGGAGAGATAGCCAGGCTGGAGAGATAGCCAGACTGGAGAGATAGCCAGACTGGAGAGATAGCCAGACTGGAGAGATAGCCAGGCTGGAGAGATAGCCAGACTGGAGAGATAGCCAGGCTGGAGAGATAGCCAGACTGGAGAGATAGCCAGGCTGGAGAGATAGCCAGACTGGAGAGATAGCCAGACTGGAGAGATAGCCAGGCTGGAGAGATAGCCAGGCTGGAGAGATAGCCAGGCTGGAGAGATAGCCAGGCGGACTGTAGGCTGATGCAGGAGCAGTGCTGCAGAGTGCAGGGTGGTGTCTGTGGGCGGCTGCTCACCTGAGACTGGTCTATCTGCCTTCACCCCAGTACACAGTGCAGTTTGTGCACAGGCTTATGTTACAGTGTCTTTTTAGTTACACGACATGGGATGGGATACAGAGGCAATGTTTGCGTTTGTTTTTGCAGCGAACATTGTTGTTAGCTTGAGGTCTTCCCAGTTGCGGAGGCAACTTCTATCATTGTACCTATCGCCGGTTATTTCACGTCGGTTTCGGCCCACATATGATTTATTTAGCGACAGCCCGACCAAGGGCGTAGGCAAGGGGGAGGGGGGAAAGGGTCCATGCCCCCCCCCCCCCCCCCCCCCCCGGAGGCCAGACGGGCCCCTCTGGGGACCGAGCGAGGGCCCCCTGGGGCCGAAGTCCCCAGTGTTTTGGATGGTGTCAGGCGCCCGCAAGACGCCTTACGTCGCATAAAATAACTCCTACGAACCGAACAAATCGTAACACGAATAAATAACAGCACTTGCTTAGTCTGTTAAAGGCATGTATATGTAAATACGAAGAAAGGGGCCCCAGCCAGTGTGAATAGGGCCTTCTACCAGCTTTTAAAGGGCCCTGCCGATCTGCAGGCTCCACTATCGGTATTTAGAGGGTCCCTTCCGGCTGTAAAGGGCCCTCTGCCGGCCTTTATAGGCCCCTGCCGATCTGTAGAGGGTCCCTGCCGATCTGGGGAGGGCCCTCTGCCGGCCTTTAGAGGACCCTGCCAATCTGTAGAGGGCCTCTGTCGGCATTTAGAGGGCCCTGTTGATCTGCAGAGTGCTCCAGCCCATTTATAGAGGGCCCTCTGCCGGCCTTTAGATGGTCCTGTCGGTCTTTACAGGGCCCTTCCGGCATTTAGAGGGCCCTGCCGACCTGTAGAGGGCCCTCTTCCAGCCTTTAGGGGCCCTGTCGATCTGCAGAGCGTCCCAGCCAATCTGTAGAGAGCCATCTGCTGGCCTTTAGAGAGCCCTGCCGATCTGTAGAGTGAGTGTATAGGGCCCTCTACCGGCCTTTAGAGGGCCCTGTCGATCTGCAGATGTCCATCTGCCGACCTTTAGAGGCCCCTGTCGATCTGTAGAGGGCCCTCTGCTGGCCTTTGGAGGGTCCTTTGGTGGTAGAG
>JAXIVJ010018867.1:2500-7500 GCA_036785665.1 Chirona hameri
GCAGCTGGGACGGTCGTTCAGTGCGGTGGGAGGAGCGGTCGCCTGGTGATCGGAAGGTCCCAGGTTCGAGCCTCAACACTCCCACGACCGACGACAGCATGTCGTCTCAAAATGTTTCAATTCAATAAAGAGCGCAAAGCGCAATAATTATATTCCAATACTAAAATTCTGCTATTGCTACCCTCACTGCCGCTGAGTTGTTTTTGACCGAAGCTGGTGTCTAAGTTGGTGCACTGATACAAACCACGGCGCAGCTTCGTCGTTTCAAGTTTATAGCTCCACATACGGTCAGGCGGCACCGACGAGAGCCAGGTAAAAAGCCTTCCTAAGTTATCACCGTTGGAGTTTGCCTTCTCCCTTTTATTGAGACGTCCCACTTCGACGCCAATTGATCTAATTCTACAGCACTCTGTTACCCTTTTACAAGTCAGCTATATTGGGTCCCATTGGCGCTCTATCTTCTCCGTCCAGCCTAAGTAAATGACACGATAGCCCATGGCACAATACCGAATATCTCACACCACCACTGCCACCACTACAGGGCCTTCTTCAATAGCCGGCAGTTCATGACAGTTTAGCCCGTATACGAGCGTTCTCCCGGCGGTAATGGCGACACGCCATTAGTGCAGTAGTGGCCACGGCGCGGCACCTAAGACGGACGACAGTGAGGCCGCGCTGACGGCCAGAGCCCGAGAGCCACCGGTGGCCGCTGCCGCGCCGCGCCGGGGGCGGGATCGTGACCCGAGACCGATAAACAGACGGCCAACGCCGAGTTATTACCTCATTACGTCCTGCCGCGCCGGCGACCGCGAGCTGACCAGAAAACATCACACTCATTACACTAATAGAATCATTTTTCTCGGGGCTGGCCGACCGGGCGCTGGACGGTGCCCGGACGGCGCTCGGAGACGGCAGCGCCGCTTTCGAGTCATCCCGGGGAAAAGTGCGCTGCTGAGCGGGCCGACATTACGGCCGGTCATGGTGCCGAGTCCCCGCCGGCGGCGGCAGTCCCGGCGTAATTGACACCTTCTGACACGACCGAGCAGGGCTCGTGACCCCCGGCGGCGCTCCGACGCCGTGGAGTGGCCGTCAGCGGCCGTCCGGCAGCAGAGTGTCCGCTGTGACCCCGGCTGACCCCGCTGACCTCCCGGTGACCCGGCGTGACCCGGTGTCACCCGGCGGCCTTCCGCGGCGCGCGCAGAACCGACCGGCAGCGTCACTCCTATTGACCAACTCGGCGCTGGGCGACAAACACGACGCTCTGTAGCGTCATCACCGCCGCTACCGCGCCACTCAAATTTTCCGCTCGGCTGGCGCGGCGCGGTAAAGAGTGAGACCCGGAGGTATCGCGGCTGGCCGCACGTGCCTCCCTCTCCCGCCGCCGCCCCCGCCCCGTGAGCAGTCCCGAGGACGAGTGCATTTGCAGGCCTTGATGGTCCGTCTCTCATTTCATGCTCATACCAGACACTTAGTCAGCAGTCGGATTCTTGTCCAAAATGCGGGAAACGACGTCACGGCTCAGCGCGCAGGCCGCTGAAATACTGCCGTCCCTGGCCACTGCACTGGCACTGCACGCGTCACCACCGCGCCGGAAACGTCGCGGTCGCGCCGAAATTGCCGCGCCGTTTTTGCGGTGGGGCAAGGTAGCACGCGCCGTGGGCCGTGGCAAATGCACGTCGGCAAGACGGCACGTCTTGCGGGGCGATACGGTGACGTCTGCGGGCGTGGCAGCACGTTCCCGGAGACTACCAAGGCTTCACACACGGATTCCGGGATGACGGAGACCGCAATACTGCCGCTGGCCCGAGGTGGGCTTCTCTCCGCAGTGGAAATTAATTATGGATTCTTGATGGCCGGATCCTACTCACATCCATCTTTCCCGCAAAAAGATCGTGAGCTAAAGATATTGAGTGTGGGCCGTATTTAGTTTACAGTCCTTGCACTCTCACCCTCTTCATCACCCCGACGTTACTAACTAATTAACACCAGGTGATGCGTAAAAACACCAGGTGATGCGAATTGTTTTTGTAGCTTATTAGAACGGTTTTATGCGATAAAACACAGCTTATTTTCATTGGACTAATGCATAATTCATAATTAAAAGCCATACAAGATCCGGAGAATAGCACATTGGTACATTAATTAAACATTGTACATCACTAAGTGTAAGTACAAAGGGGATGAAGATATTTCTTGTTGCATGTGCTGCATTTTGGGAATTTTCTTCTTCTACGCTACTTCCAGTTCGTATTTTCCCTTGCAACGTCCACTTGTATTCATTATATATCTATTTTATCATACACTTGTGCATGTGGCGTATCTACTGATATAAGTTGTATGTATGCATGTACATATCGCACTTAATAAAACAAAACAAAATCAAAACCATCAATCAGCTTGGCCTTAAAAAAAATGAAAACACATTAGCGAGTTATAGTGTGGTACATTTGTCTTCACAGGGCACGGCCACAATATGACTGTAATTAAAAAGAGACACTAAATTTGAAGCCAATGCATATGCAACAGCTTGGTTGTGTAGGGCTATTTGCGACGTAAAGCTTTGGGCTCAGATGATATATTATCTCAAATTGATATATGACGCCGTGCACAAGCTGGGCAATATTAACATTGCGCCGATCCTAGATTGCACTTAACTCCGCCGAAATTCAAACAAAGAGCATATCCTATCCCCAGATTAGCACAGACGGCCCTTCAGCTCGATGTGGCAATGCTCTCGTTCCGTGTTTTTTTTTCTTCTTCTGCCGCGCTGATCAAGTACAGTTACATTACAGATCAGGTCATTACCTCACAAACACATCACTTCCCTGAGAACCGCTGCTCCGGATCTGAACACATCCAGAGCACTCGCATGCAGGCCGGCACTGCACGGCGTGCACGCAGGCGCCCTCTGCTGCTCGTCTGGGAGGAGGTCACAGTCCGGCGCTATCTCGCTCTCTGCTCCACATCATTAGCGGCGAACAGCGCCAGAGACAGACTGCAGCAGTTGTCACGCCCGTGTCCTCCCACGTTCTGCTTACTGATCCCGTCCTGATCGGGCCCAATCTGGGGCGAACAATGGAACATTACCGCAGTTGCCTCAGCCGTCCACAAAGAGAGCAGCGTGCGTTTTGTGTGGCGTCTCGGCCGCTTCCGCCGGGCTGCAGCGGGCACTCATCAGCGCGGGCAGGTATATCGCCAGCGATCGGCACCGGCGTTCCCACGACCGGGTCGGCCGCGTGCTGCCGCCGAGACGGCCGCCTTTTCCTTGATAGCGGCTCGCGAGAGGAAAACGTCTCTGCCGGGCGTCACGCCGCGCTCTCGGCTCTCCTCTGGGAAGATGACGATTTTTGCTGCTCGGAGATATCAGCTAAGCGGACGGCGGTCTTTGTCGGAGGAGTGTCAGTCGGTGGCTGGGCGGCCGGTGGGCGGCTTCCTTCCTCGTGCCGGTCCACCGCCCCCTCCATACATAGTACATACATGTCCGCCGCCGCGCCAGGCGCCAGGAAACTGCCGCAGAACAGCTAATCCTCTGCTCTCTCCGGGCGTGAGGTTTCGGAAATCTTGTCATCGTACCAGCTGATTAGAGGTTAAGAGCTCAGAGATAACGATTGCTGACAACATCCGCAAACTAATCTGTTCTTGCCAGCAAAGTGAACAGGGTTTCTTTGCTATGATGCAGCACGACTTGTTCATTGTCATCTGGTGCCAATGACAGTGTCAATTATTTGAACATTTGTTTTTGCAAGCACACAATACTGCAAAGTTGATTTATAAAAACGAAGAATACCTTTCCTTACATTGATTTTGATTATATTATATGATTCTGAGCCAGTAGCATTCAGGCTGGAAGTCAGAAAGCGCTGAGAAGTAGGGTAAAACCGGGGAGCACCGCCCACTGGGGACCCCCGCCCATGACAGTATCTGCAAAAAGGAAAATGCGTAGATAATCAGCTGCCGGTCATTTGCTATCGTCTCCTAACATGCAGCGTGAGTTGATCCGATTAATTTGATGTGCTATATAAGGTTAAGTTGACATTGTACGACTAAATTATAAGCTCTCTTGAATTTCTCGCTTTTATATCGCCAGAAACAAAAGATGCCGGTGACGTCTTTGAACATTTATTGGTGTGTTTGCAGTTTATAGTTATTGGTGTATTAGGTTCCAGAGACACGCCGTGTTTTCCCGATGCCCATGGTTATGACAACATGCCATGACATTTGACCCTGCTGGATGGGGAACACCGCCAGGCCCGGGCGGTGCTCCCCGTATGGGGCAGTGTTTCTCTATTGGATGGTCTACATAAATCGGCGGATGCATGATTTGTTTTGAACTGTTGTGCTAATTCGTGATACTTCAATATATTATGCTAATTAAGTATGTCTCCCTCTCCAAGAGGGAGACATAAGTCAGTCAAAAATAGAGTAGATATTGCTTTGATATTTGTTTGTTTGGGGGGGGCATCGTCCATACTTGGTTCTCCAATATATATTCCGGGTTTTTAATATGTTCGAAAAGTTTTATTTTTCGGAAATTGTTCCCAAAAAATCTTCTTTTTTTCATCACAAAATCAAAATTTTCAAATATATTTAAAAACCGGAAGACTTATAATTGGAGAACCAAATATGGACGATGCCCTCCCCCCTCCCCCCGAAAAAAAAATCAAAGCAATATCTATATTTTTGACTGACTTATGTCTCCCTTAGCCTCTTCCTTAACTTGGTTGATGATTCCAAATCCCCTCGCATACGTAATTGTGGGCATTTACTAGACACCAACATTGATGGAGGAATTAAGGATATTGACACATCTATATTTCTTTCCTACATTTAATTCATTTTCAGTCTATTTAATTTCATTTTCACATCTCTGTTTATCTCGCAGCATAGTTGATTCCCCTCCCCAACTTCAAAATTCATTCGCCAAATAAGAGTTTTGTCGCATGAAGCCATACGATATTATACATTGTATTACAGGTACATGAAAACCCCGATTTGGGGCC
>JAXIVJ010018867.1:12500-21758 GCA_036785665.1 Chirona hameri
CCGGGCCTCCGTCTCAGCTTCCCCGGGCCTCCGTCTCAGATTCCTCGGGCCTCCGTCTCAGCTTCCCCGGGCCTCCGTCCCAGCTTCCCCGGGCCTCCGTCTCAGCTTCCCCGGGCCTCCGTCTCAGCTTCCCCGGGCCTCCGTCTCAGCTTCCCCGGGCCTCCGTCTCAGCTTCCCTGGGCCTCCATCTCAGCTTCCACGGGCCTCCGTGTCAGCTTCCCCGGGCCTCCGTCTCAGCTTCCCCGGGTCTCCGTCTCAGCTTCCCCGGGCCTCCGTCTCAGCTTCCCCGGGCCTCCGTCTCAGCTTCCCCGGGCCTCCGTCTCAGCTTCCCCGGGCCTCCGTCTCAGCTTCTCCGGGCCTCCGTCTCAGCTTCCCCGGGCCTCCATCTCAGCTTCCCCGGGTCTCCGTCTCAGCTTCCCCGGGCCTCCGTCTCAGCTTCCCCAGGCCTCCGTCTCAGCTTCCCCGGGCCTCGGTCTCAGCTTCCCCGGGCCTCCGTCTCAGCTTCCCCGGGCCTCCGTCTCAACTTCCCCGGGCCTCCGTCTCAGCTTCCCCGGGCCTCCGTCTCAGCTTCCCCCGGCCTCCGTCTCAGCTTCCCCGGGCCTCCGTCTCAGCTTCCCCGGGCCTGCGTCTCAGCTTCCCCGGGCCTCCGTCTCAGCTTCCCCGGGCCTCCGTCTCAGCTTCCCCGGGCCTGGCCTGTCAAGTCACCTCAGCTCCGCCGGGGCCTGGCCTGGCCGGCGCGTGCGGCGAGTCCCTCGGAAGCAGCAGGGGCAGCCGATGATTGGTGATTGAGGAGGAGTGCGTGAGACGAGTGCCGGCGGGTCGCCTCACGAGCTGGCGCCGCCCACAACCGGCCTCAAGACACAAACCGAGCGGCTAGTCGGTCAGCCAGAGTCAGACAGCTAGAGCCGTCTAACATAGGGATAGCCAGCTAGGGATAGCCAGCTAGGTAACCTAACTGGAGCCCGTCAGAATTGGCGGGATCTGCAGGCTCTGTAGTAGAGCTGGCTTTAGCTTTAAAGCCAGCTACTTAGATCCAGCTAGCCAGGCCAGCCAAGCTAGCAGCCAGCCAGCTAGCTATGCTATTTCGTGTTCGCTATTACGAATTCACAAAAATCCGAAGTATATGTGGACTTGGAAGAGCAGCTCGTCTCTCCAGGAGGAGCACAAATAAAATCCGAGGCTTTAAATCTGCATCCCCAGAAAAGTATATTAATGCTCACTTAAAAAGTAGATTTAGTTAGAAATATTTAGCATATCAATCATTTCAGTTAGGGCAGAAAGTCCAGATCGCAGCTAAACCACGACTTTCTGACAATATTCAACCTTTAGTTCGGCATTGGTATGACGTCATTAGACGCTCTCTCACATTTCCAGCGTTGTTTTATTATACAAATGTGTACAAATGACCAAGAGAAGTACAACATTTTTTTAAAGGACGTAACTTTTCTTTGCCGAACATTAAAGAACAAATAGTACACCTTGGGAAAAGTATGTGGAATGACGGAAAAGAGTGTCCTGATTACGGTTCTGGCATTCGTTTTTGCCAAAAAAGTACTAATTTGTCATAATTAAAAAAAATATTGATATTAATACAAATGACGTCACAATAATCTTGAGTCACCAAAACGAGTTGTGACGTCATACCGGCAAAAGTCTATTCTTGAATCACAACATGTAAGCAACACTAACAACCTCGTTCGCTGGGTCGCGACCAGGGGGGTCCGCTCCGCCTATTTAACATGGGGAAAAAGGGCGACAAATATTAGCAACGTCCGCAGCTTGGTCTTGCTAACGCATCTGCTCATGAGCCAGGTTTTGCTGCCAACAGCTTTTTAGCCAATCAGCGTCTGACACTCTCCACGCTCATTGGTCGACGGCTGATGACGAGGATGAGGGTCAGAATAGCCGAACATCATTTGCTTACGTAACGTTAATTGCATGGCGCCGTGCGGAGGGCATGGGTGTCTAGGAGCTTTTCGAGGATTTTTCCTAGTTTGAGAAAACGTTGAGAGTTATACAAATGTATATGTGAAAGGTCAATTAATTCTGATGCGATGTAACGCGACGTATTTACTATTTAGAGACCACACGGGGCGGGAGAGCTCCTGCCACGTATAGCGCCCTGGCGCGTGCGTTGCCAGGCAACTAGAGTTGCAGAATTCTGGTCCCAGCGTCCCAGCGCTGGGACCAGACCTGACCTGGTGAAGCTGTGACTGGCAAGGCAGCGCCATAGGGTTAGCATCGCAGCGCCGTGACTAAAGCTGTGACTTGCCAGCTCATGCCGTGGCCGTGACTGGGCTGTGACCAAAGATCTCGGATTTTCTGCACTGGTCTCCACAGGCAAAAACACATTGCGTCTCGCCGCGGCACCCACTAGCGGATCCAGGGGGAGGGGGAGGGTATGGCGGCCATGCCACTCCCCCCGACAAACTTCTAGACAAACCTGAAATCGGCGCAAAATTGACACATTTCCTGATATAGAACACAATCCAAGCAACTTTTACTAAGGAAAGTTTGTTTTAAATCAGCTATCAATGCATAAGCAAGCGAAATCCGATGAGTTTTCAGAATTGTGTGAAACTTTTTGGAATCCCCCCCCAAAAAACGTTCCCCTCCCCCCACCACCACCGTTCTGGATCCGCCAATGGCGGCGCCTGGTGGGCCGGCGTCGGCTGGAGACGCGGTGAGCGGGCGGGATGGTGTGGTGCGGAGACGCGGGCGGGAAGTGTAATTTTAAACAGTTACTTTGAATTGCTTGAATGCATTTGACAATCGACTTATCTAATCAGATTTTCATGAAACTCGTCAAAAAAGATGAGAATATCTATTTTGTGGGTATGCCTTTGCCAAGAACTGTCAGACGTTATCATCGCAAATTGTCAACTGTTATATCAGCAACTTTGTTTTATTTATCGGGTAAGCCTAGTGCAATTTTTCCTTAGCCATAATAGCCAATTTTTCCTTAGCCATATATGGGCCGCATGATTTAAATTCAGACTATTTGAGTGTTATCACTGTTTGAGTATTGTATGTGGTGGCTGTCCGGTCTGCCTTCGTGAGCCAAAGAACGGTTAACTTGCCGGCCCAAAATGTAAATAGTTTGAGTCCGATGACAATTTTCTCAACGGCATAAGATACATCGTTCAATTTGTGACAGATTGCTATCTTAATTGTAACAATAGGTCAGCAAATGAAGAAATCAGGCGACACACACCGGAGGAACGTGCGCGTTGGCGTTTTACGTACGGCGGTCCGGCCGGAATCGCCGGTCAATGGAATTTGCCGGCCCATAACTTAACACAAAAATTGGGTTGCATTGCGATTTTCCAAAAGTCATCCAATACATCGCTTAATTTGTGGTATATAGACATCTTAAGTGTAACAATCGGTCGGTAAACGGAGGAACCAAGCGGGGAAAAAACGGGGGGAGTACGCGGCCAGGCGGAATCACCGGGCAGCAAACTGTTCCGGCCCATAACTTAAAAAGTTTGGGTCGGATTGCAATTTTCGCAACGGCACCCAATACAACGCTTAATTTGTGGTAGATAGACATCTTAAGTTTAAAAATCAGCCGACAAACAAAGGAACCAAGCGACAAAAAAGCGGGAGGGGTCTACGCGTTAACCCTACGTAAGCGACCGGCCGGCCGGCCGCGAGACCCTCATCCGCGTCACAGCAGCTGCGGGGTCGTTGCAACTAAATTACGAGTTGTCGCCACTTTTTCGGCCGGAGCGGTCTACCTGGTTTACATAGCCTTGGTCGCGACTAGCGAGTATATTTGTCGCGATTGAAAATGTGTGAATGTGTACACAAAAATATAGCTAAGTTGGAGTGAAAAATATAGCTAAGTTGGAGTGGCGTTGCGTGAACACATACCCATAATGTTCATGTGCATAAATAAATGTGATATACCTACCCACAAATGCGTTTAAATGTGTGTTCATCAGTGTGGTGGATGTAAATACATATGTGGATGTGCAGTTAATATTGCAGCTACCGGTACGATCTACCCATCAAAAGGTGTGCCTTTTCAAGACGAGTGTCGACATGGTTTTCAATTGGAAATCCAATGCAAATTGACAAAGTTATAGCCAATAATATTTTGAGCTAAGCGTCAATTCATCGTAAACGAAAAACAAACTTTGTCAAAATTTAATCGATATATTGCATAAACGCCGACCAGCCACTAATCAACAAATGCGTCTTATTACGAAGCATCTATTGGTAATTTTCAATTGGAAATCGGTTGACAATTGACAGGTAATTACTTAAAACTGTAACCACATGCAGAATGTATCGCAGTTACAGGTGCATGTGCTTCTATTGCGGAAAATATTGTAGGCACCGGTACGAGCCACCCATCAAAAGGTGTGCCTTTTCAAGACGAGTGTCAGTATTATTTTCAATTGGAAATCCAATGAAAATTTACAAAGTTATGGCCAATAATATGTATAGCTCATCACAAACTTTCCACAAGACAGCGTAATGTCAGAACAAACATTGGCACAATTTAATCGATATATTGCTGGTACCGCGACCAGCTACCCATCAAAACATGCGTATTTTCACGAAGCATCTTTTGGTAATTTTCAATTGGAAATCGGTTCAAAATTAACCAAGTTATTTACTCAAAACCTGAAGTCACATGTATACTAGGGGCATACATTCTGGATGTGTTTCTACTGCAGCGAACATTACAGGTACATACAGGTACGAACCACCCATCAAAAGATGTGCATTTTCAAGACGAGTGTCGGCTTATTTTCAATTGGAAATCCAATGGAAATTGACAAAGTTATGGCCAATAATATTTATAGCTTATGAACACATCAGGGGGTGACACCGCTTGAGCGAGTGCCGTATAGGCCAGCCACCTCGTCTGAGCCAAAAATACTTGATGTGACGTAACTAGCGGCAGAGCGCGCAGCGCACAGCCGGCGCTGGCGCTGGTGCTGGTGACGTCCGTGACACGGCTGCCGCCGGCGCATTGGCCCGGGAACAGGGGGTGGGGGAAGAGTGCTCTTGCCCCCCCCCCCCCCCCCAACTTCAGGACGCCCCCCCCCCAACTTTAGCTTGGCTCAGCTTAACGTTGCGTAAAAGAAGGCTCGTATGAGACACCGAAAATATAAGGTTTTCTTCACAAAAATCGTCATTTGCAAGACAGCTTTTCTCGACCTCTGCATGCCCCGACCGCGGATTTTACCATGTTCGAGCGGGACTGTTTTAACATGGGCTCTCGATTCGCAGAAAACAGCCCCTGTCATGAGAGGACCCTCATTAGGACGGCCCCGGCATGCTACATTTTGTCAGGATCGGGCCTGATCAAGACCGGGCCCTGCCTTACTGCCATGCCAGGAGTGTGCCCGTGATATAAATAATTCGAAGGAACTGGGCTCGATGCCTGACCGGGACCCTGACACACGCCTTTGCCAGCACCGGGCCCCTGCCTCGATCGGGCCTGACCAAGAACGGGCCCGTATAAATAATTTGCAAGGACCGGGTCATGTTGTGACGGATCCCTCGACCTGACCGGGCCCATATCACGCCTCTTCCAGCCCCAGTACCCTGCCTTGATCGGGCCCCTACCAGGAACGGCCCCTACCAGTAACAGACCCGTATCAAGAATGTCCAAGCAATGGGCCCTGTTGTGACCGGGCCCTCGTCCTGACCGGGCCCCATATCACGCCTCTGCCAGTCCTGGGGCCCTGCCTTGATCGGGTCCCTACCAGGAACGGCCCCTACCAGTAACGCCCGTATAAAGAATTTCCAAGCAATGTGCCCTGTTGTGACCGGGCCCTCGTTCTGACCGGGCCCCATATCACGCCGTTGCCATTACCGGGCCCCTGCCTCGATCGGGCCTGAACAAGACCGGACCCCTACCAGGAACTGGCCAGTATCAAGAATATTCAAGGGCCTGGCCATGTTGTGAACGGGCCCTCGTCCTGACCGGGCCCCATGCCATGCCTTTGCTAGCACCAGGCCCCTGTCTCGATCGGGCCTGACCAAGACCGGGCCCCCTACCAGAAACGGGCCAGCATTAAGAATATGCAAGGATCGGGCCCTTGTCCTGACCGGCCCCCATATCACGCCAATTTGCCAGCAGCGGGCCCCTGTCTCGATCAGGCCTGACCATGACCGGGCCCCTGCCAGCGCCAGGTATGGGCCAGAATACGGGTCCATGTGATGCGTGCCCCTCAAAAATTGGGGGGGGGGGTCAGCTGACCCTTTTGACCCCCCCTCCCCTCCATGCGTGCGCCACTGGCGAGTTGTAACTGTCGGCTGACCACGTGTTCCGCTTGAGCGCGACGACGACGAAGGAGCCGGCTACCGCCAGTGACGTCATCCGGCGGTCCGCCGAGTTCAAGGTCAAATGGCTCGTGTCCTTACCTGGTTATAGGGTCTTTGAACACATGATGCGTTTCGGTGACGGTCGGTTCAAATAGCGAAAACGAGGTGCGGTAGGAACACTAATGCGAAACGTCACAAGATTTGGCCCTTTAAAATATGACCAAATATACCCAACGGTTTTTGCGTTGAAACTCAGCACCTTGGTCGTTTTGGAAGGACAAATGTCAGATTTGGAGATTTCTCAGTACTCCCGACAATCTGGCTATCTCAGATAAAAACTAATGTTAAAGGTGTACTATTCCCTTCAAAGGGAATGTTTCACCTTTCTGAAAGTTGTCAAATATACGCTGGTTGTAGTCGAAAATATGAAGTAAGTGCTGCTGAAAACGATGTTGATATTTTTTATCTTGAAGTCACTTAACTTTATACAAATTAAGTTGTTAAATTTGGGATGATGATGTCATTATTGAGCTATAGAGCTAGAGAGAAAACCTGTACGCTGCCAAAATATGGCACAATCGTTTTAGACAATTCTGGCTACTTAAATACAAACATTATGGAACTGTGTTTTCTCCCGCACAGAACACAGTGACGAGTGAGAGGCATTGCGATAGCTCAATATTTATTTAACACAAAAATAAATAACTGAGACTTCAAACAACGCGAAACACTTTAACTTGGACCGCAACCTATGGCGTTGGCCGTTGTTTACATCGTACTCGCCAAGTTTCGAGAAATACAGGTCGTCTGACTTCCATGACCAACAATCTTGAAGTGGCTGTCAAGTGTCAGCCAATCAGCGGCGGGACTAGCCTGGACCACATTTTGCAAATTCGAAATTCAATTGCTTTAAAACGAATAGGTTTTGGGGAAAATGACCTTAATAATTTAGATATTTCAATAACCACAAAGATAATGGCTATCTCAGTTCAAAATCAATACAACGGTGAATCATTCCCTTTAAGCAGTACGTACAAATACGACCAAATTATGAATAATTGCACGAATTAGCTAACTAATCAGCCATGTAATTTGTTCCTGCGCATGTTCACGGCGAATAGAATGACTGGTACTAATCCTTATATAGGTTAATTGCATGCATGAAGACACTTTTACTGCTGATCGCGAAATGAGCGGTCATCCGTCGCCAGCGATTGCTGGACATCCCCCCCGCCCCCCCCCCCCTCCGTGAGCTCAGGTCCGTGACGAAGGCATGTCGGCTCAGCCGTGCCCGCCCGACGCCATGCATTCTAATGTCTTCCTCCAGGGGACTCATCGCACTGAGGCAGACCTTAATCGGCTAAATGGTCATGCAGTCAATTAACAACAAAGACGTGCGAAGAATTCGCTCGCCTTATGCAATAAAATGGTAGTGATGACCAGCAATTGAGAATTACGACTCCCAGTAAGTGTCGGTTTATTTGTCTGGAAAAAGAACTACCTTTTTGTTTGCTCGACTCGCAGCGCTTTTAACGGAATCGCTTTACGCGTCCACCGCAAGAACGTCGACGTGTTGTTACGGGCGTCCATATCGTCGACGTGTTGTTACGGGCGTCCATATCGTCGACGTGTTGTTACGGGCGTCCATATCGTCGACGTGTTGTAACGGGCGTCCATATCGTCGACGTGTTGTTACGGGCGTCCATATCGTCGACGTTTTGTTACGGGCGTCCATATCGTCGACGTGTTGTTACGGGCGTCCATATCGTCGACGTGTTGTTACGGGCGTACATATCGTCGACGTGTTGTTACGGGCGTCCATATCGTCGACGTACTGTTACGGGCGTCCATATCGTCGACGTGTTGTTACGGGCGTCCATATCGTCGACGTGTTGTTACGGGCGTCCATATCGTCGACGTGTTGTTACGGGCGTCCATATCGTCGACGTGATGTTACGGGCGTCCATATCGTCGACGTGTTGTTACGGGCGTCCATATCGTCGACGTGTTGTTACGGGCGTACATATCGTCGACGTGTTGTTACGGGCGTCCATATCGTCGACGTGATGTTACGGGCGTCCATATCGTCGACGTGTTGTTACGGGCGTCCATATCGTCGACGTGCTGTTACGGGCGTCCATATTGTCGACGTGTTGTTACGGGCGTCCATATCGTCGACGTGTTGTTACGGGCGTCCATATTGTCGACGTGTTGTTACGGTCGTCCATATCGTCGACGTGTTGTTACGGGCGTCCATATCGTCGACGTGTTGTTACGGGCGTCCATATCGTCGACGTGTTGTTACGGGCGCCATATAGTCGACGTGTTGTTACGGGCGTCCATATCGTCGACGTGTTGTTACGGGCGTCCATATCATCGACGTGTTGTTACGGGCGTCCATATCGTCGACGTGCTGTTACGGGCGTCCATATCGTCGACGTGTTGTTACGGGCGTCCATATCGTCGACGTGTTGTTACGGGCGTCCATATCGTCGACGTGTTGTTACGGGCGTCCATATCGTCGACGTGTTGTTACGGGCGTCCATATCGTCGACGTGCTGTTACGGGCGTCCATATCGTAAATGCATTCTTACGCCATCATATTACATGGCATATTTTGTTCGTCAGGAGCCTATCATTAATTGTATTCCATATATCGGCTCCGTCCAATTAAAATGGTGAATCTACATATCAATATAAAAGTAATATGCTACCTTTCAGCAGTGAAAGTACGCTCTTTACACCATGAAGGTGGTGATAATTAAATATTTACGTTGGTGAGGAGGTGGAAATTATTTATGAATACAAATTGGCGTTATGTAAAAATGCCCTAAATATGTGTCGTGATTGTCCATTAAGTAGTTGCCACATAATAAATTGATCAACCCTGTGCTAAATAAAATCATCAAAGTGAATGGATTGGGTGATGTTATGATTTCATCTCGTTAATATCGTAACATTATCCAATGC
>JAXIVJ010018868.1:0-21757 GCA_036785665.1 Chirona hameri
CGAGAGAGCGAGAGAGCGAGAGAGCGAGAGAGCGAGAGAGCGAGAGAGCGAGAGAGCGAGAGAGCGAGAGAGCGAGAGAGCGAGAGAGCGAGAGAGCGAGAGAGCGATGTTATGACGCATAAGAATGTTATGCGTTAATGTTAAGAATGTTATGCGTTATGCGTTAATGAATGTTAATCAATATCATAGCGGTCACCGGTAAGTACGTCCAACTGTACATTTAATTACAAACAAATGCAATAATTTGCAACATATAACATATTCAGTTGGACGGCGGTCTTCAATAAAATGTTATACTGTGCCGCAACGCATTGGTAATTGCGGTACAGTCCACATCTTTCCCCGGGACAACAAATACTACATCAGGCAACTGGAGACCGCAACGTGATGTTAGACGCATGAGAAAACATTGTTGAGTGCGCCGCATGTCATACAATATTACGGTGTCGCCTTCATACTTTCCAAAGGGCGGTAGATAGAAAACCTCTACCCCTCTGTGATTCAATTAAAACGCCACGAGCCGGAGACTATTTAACCCACACAACGGTAACACCAAACCTTAGAGACTCCAATAGCGCACACAGAAGTAACACCAAACTAGGGAGACTCCAATAACGCACACACCAGGAACACCAAACCCTGGAGACCCCTGTGCCCAATCTTACCAAGTGCCGCGATCGCACTCAATCTTACCAATGGTGTAGTACGGCATATTGGTGCGCTGGCCAACAAGACTTTGGAAACCCGGGATCGAACCGGTGACATCTCGATCTTCAATGTAGCGTCCTCCCGACTAAAATATTTCGACAATGAGCTCGGACAAACCCAACACCGTGGTTCGCTGAGTGCGGCATTCTGAACACTCCATTCACGGCATGCCGTACTTAAGTACTCACGGCATTTGGTAAGATTTGGGGCCAGTATTGGACATAGACTGCTATAGCGTAAACAACACTAACACCACATTCCCTCGGAGACTGCAGCAGCGCACGTAGCAGTAACACCAATTAATAGAGACTGCAGTAGCGCGCAGAACACGAACACCACGAACTGGAGACTACAGTATCGCACACAACACTAACACCGCCAAGTCTCGGAGATTGCAGTAGCGCACACAGCAGTAACACCAAGTAAATGAGACTGCAGTGGCATACACATCAGTAACACAAAATGCTGGAGACTGCAGTAACGTACACAACACTAACTGAGCCGAAGCTTGGAGACCGTCTTAGCGCATATAACAGTAACACAAAATGCTGGAGACTACAGTAGCGTACACAACAGTAGAACCAAACGATGGATACTGCAATAGCATACACAACACTAACACCTTCAAACCTTGGAGATTGCAGTAGCGCACACAGCAGTAACACCGCTCGTTAGAGACTGCAGAAGCATACAACAATAACACCTTGAAACCTCGGAGACTGCAGCAGCGCACACGACAGTAAGGCACGCATCACACGAGTGCGTTTCTCATGCGTTGCGTTGCGTTGCGTTGCGTCACATCTGAATCAGTGTTCGACACGGGGCTACCAAACTCCAGCCCGGCCCGGTTCAGACCCATGAACACCAAGCCAAGGCCTGGACCTGACCCGGTCAAATGTATACTATTGAGGTCCAGGCCCTGCCTGGCCCGGTCAGGTTAAGCATATACTAGAACAAATTGCAATCATTATCTTAACTTATTTACTTGTATACTATATATGTCAAACAATGAAACAAATTTGATGATAATTATTTTTGATTATCGAAAACAATCAGATTAATGGTGACACAATACTACATTTTAGAACACCTGACAAACAGAGCAATTGCATTTAGGCATTTAGGTATTTCGGCTCCTATGAAAGCTGCAATAACGAAAACTCATGGGTAGGAAGGACCCACAGAGAACTCTTTTTTGTATAATTTGCATGACCTTGGGTCATTATCTTCAAGGTCAAACGAGGTAAAATGTACCGAAATGTCCATGATATGTTTTGGTGAATAGCTTTTTACCTTAGAAAGATAGAACAATATTTGTACTACTATTGTGTTTCACTCGTCCAGACGCATCGATTTATATCAAGTTTGACATAGTAGCCATTTTCACGAAGGATTTTCCGTTTGGGGTGATTGGGGCAATTGGGGCGTTTCGGGCATTTGGGGCGATTGGGGCAATTGGTGCGTTTAGGGTAAATGGGTTTACAGAACGTAAGAGGATGGCTTTTCCAGGGGATTTTTGGTATCAATCGTAACTTTATTGAATAATGCATTTTCCTGTAAATTCCATTTTAACCCTATTCCCTGCGGTGGGCAGATTCTGCCCCTCCCGGTGTTTTTTTCACTTGCCGCTTCTAAACTATTAAGCATAGCGTCCTGAAACTTTGCGACTTTTCACAAAATTAAATAGCACCTGTTGTGTCAAAAATTTGAAAAAAATCAGTGCAGTAGAGGCGGTTCCAGACTCCTGTTTTGGGGAGGGTGTTACGAATGCGGTTTTGCGGCGCATACTTCCTTCATGGTTTGCAGTGCAATAAATGCGTCAGAAACAACTTCAATGCAATATGCATCATGGATAATGGCATTGTACATATTTTTGGGGGCAGAGGCGCACTCAGGATAAAAAAATACGAGGCGATACCTACCCTCAAGTTTGGTCCAACTTCAAATTAGTAAGATGATAAAAGCGTTACGCGCATGGTGCCCCCCCCCCCCCCCCCCCCCCCCCCTCCATGTTTTTTCATGGATCCGCCTATGCGCAATATATCACATTTAACAAATTACAGCATATAATGCCCACATGTGACGTTCATGTCGTCCCAAATACTCACGAACAGCAAATATTTTTTCCCAGAAAATCCCCCATTTTACATTCCCTGAGTACGCCTATGATTTTTTTGTTGTTGTATATTTTGATGTATTATAGACTAGTGCATTTGAAGCCCAAAAACGATTAGAGCATGCAAATCTGTAGAGCCACATAGCCGCAATGACCTTTCAAAAAACACCGGCAAATTTTCGAATTTTTTGCTCCCTGGCCCCTTATTTTTAAAGGAAATAAGCATTTCGGCGTACAAAAAAGAGAGATCTTGTCATGGTGAATCAAATGGCGTTTTCCCCATCGAAATCGACTTAGCGGTTCTTGAGATCTCTGGGGGAAGAATTTGCCCCCCCCCCGCAGGTTAACGTAATTCTGCCCGCCCGCAGGGAATAGGGTTAATGATAACACCATAGTTTACTTAAAATTAACAATTTCATCTGCTCTGGTGTTTCCAGACGGCTGGTGTGTTTGTGCGACGCCATCTTGCTCGAATCCCGGAAGTGGCTGTTCTGGAAATTATCATTTTTTTCAACGACATGGTTTTCAGGAATAATGGCTTATTTCAATGAAAACTAGATGAATTGGTCCATTCATATTTTCAGTTATAATCACTTTTGAAAGCAAGAATTAATGATAATTAAATATTTCGTTTTGATCATTTGTTGTAAGATGACGGAAATGCTGGCCCCGGCTCTGAGCTGGCTCTGCGCAGGCGCCGCCGCCCGGTCACCATGGCGACGGGACGGCCAGTCGCCTAACGTCACGTTGCACACATGGCTCCGGCGCCGGCCGGCTGGTCACCATGGCGACCAGGCAACCAGTCGCCTGACGTCACGTTGCGCATGCGCAGAGCCGTGGTCTGCGCCCAGCAATGGCGTCTGTTCGATCTAGGTCACAATTTTCATCCTTTCATCGACATCGGACCTGTGGACGCCTCCAGCCAGCCTGCTCCAGCCCTCCACCGCTTCCGGGTGCGGAACCCTGTCCACGTGCGTGTGGCAGGGTTGTTAGACCCTTTAGATAGGTAGTCTTTAGATATTGTTATGTAGGTAGATTCATTAGCTACAACATTTTTATTGGCAATAGGCCTCCTCCACGGCGTAGGTCCCCTCCAGTCTTGGGAAGTTAATTTGCAGTTGCCAACACGTTCTGTCGTGTGTGGCAAGTTAACGTAAACAGTTAGCCCCTATCCTATCCCTGAGCCACGACGATGGCTACCCCCCCGGAACCCCGCCCCCCGACCCGCCCGACCCCCCTCTGGGGTCTTCCGGCGCGCGACCACGCGTCCCCCTGGACGGCCCCCCTCCCCGCCCCCTTCAGGGGCCCCGCCCCCTTCAGGGGCCCAGCCCGCCCCGTCCAGGGGCCAGGCTCCCGCCCGACTCATGCACCCCCGACGGCCCGGCGTTCCTGCTAATGAAGCGGGACGACGGTGCTCCGTTTGGGTCGACCAACCCCTTCGCCATAAGGCGCTGGATACGGTCGACCTGTGGCGGGGACGTGGGAAAGGCCAGGATGATCCGGTCAGGAGCTCTCCTGATCCAGACCCTGTCTGGACAGCAGAACGTCCCCCTGCTGGCAACCACGTCGTTCATCGGTGTAGCGGTGAACGTCGAGGCCCCCATCCACCTAAACTCGGTGGAGGGCCTCATGTGGTGCCCTGAGGTGGCTAGCCTCTCGGAGGAGGAGATCCTCTGGGAGCTCGAGCCGCAGGGCGTAGTGGAGGTGGTGCGGCTCAGGCCCCAGAGGCAAGAGCAGCCCAACCCACTGGTACGCCTGAGGTTCGGCGGGCTAGCATTGCCAAGCCAGGTGTACTGCGGCTACCTTCGGGTAGACGTACGCCCTTGGATCCGCCCCCCCCCCCGGCAGTGCCGAAAGTGTTGGCGATTCGGCCACACCGACGGCGTCTGCCAGGCACACAGCCACACGTGTGGTCGGTGTGCCGGGCAACACCCGACAGACGGGTGCACCGCCGCAGCTAAGTGCTGCGCCGGATGCGGCGACGCCCACGCCGCCTGGTATCGGCGCTGCCCGGCTCAGGTGGCGTTCGTGGAGGCGGAGAACGGACACCGACAGAGGCCCGCTTCCCCCCCCCCCCCCCCCGACGCTCTCCCCAAACTTGAACCCCGCCGCCTGGCCGCCGCTGGCCAAGGACCCGCCCCACCGGACCACCGGTCCGCAAGCCCCGCCCCAGGCAACCCCATACCAGCAGGCTGCCCAGCCAGACCTGCCCCGACCCCGACCCGCCAGGCACGGCTACCCGTCCATGCCCGACCCGCCCCGCCGCTCAGCCGAGTCCACCCCGGCTCCCTCGGACGGACCCTCCCCCCGCCGGGAGACCACCCGTCGTTCTTCGGAACTGTCGTCCGACGACGAGTCCCTCCTGCGGACCGCCGCCCTGAAGGCCGGCCAGAACCAGCGCTCCCGCCCCTCCTCCCTCTCCCGCCCCTCCTCCCACTCCCGTCCCTCCTCCCACTCCCGCCCCTCCTCCCAACCCGCCCCTCCTCCCTCTCCCGCCCCTCCTCCCACTCCCGCCCCTCCTCCCACTCCCGCCCCTCCTCCCGACCCCGCCCCTCCTCCCACTCCCGCCCCTCCTCCCACTCCCGCCCCCGGGCCACTGAGGAGAGCCCGACCCCCTCCCCGACAGCCCGGTCCCGGTCACGGTCGAAGCCCCGCATACCCAGGCACACCCGAGCGACCGCAGGGCGCGGCCCGGACAGCAGCGACTAAAAATGAATAATAACCAGTCAGAATTTGTCCTCCAATGGAATGTTAGATCTTTAATATCCCATTGGGGGCAATTCAAACATTACGTCTTAAATAATAATCCGTTAGTAGCCGCTGTTCAGGAAACCCATTTTATTGACGCCGACTTTAACAATTATACTCTTAAAATCTACGGTTATAGCCTTTATACAAACAACGTAAATGCATCACCGCGCCGAGGCGGCTCGGCTTTGCTTATTTCAAACCAACTTTTGCATCATCAAATCGACCTTCAAACGCAGTCGGCGTTAATATTAAAATCGCTCAGCTAGAAATAACTCTCATCTCAATTTATTTCCGTCCTACTGAGGACATAGACATTGATTCTTTTTCTCAGCTTATTACAAATATTAACACCCCATGTCTGATTATGGGCGATTTCAACGCGCATAGTCGGGCGTGGGGCTGCCTTCGGAACTCTCTTCGAGGCCAAATTATGCTGGACCTACTGGACCGGCATAATTTGGTCTTCCTTAACGACCAATCGCCCACACACGTACACCACTCAGGAGGCGAGGTGACTTACAGCGCCATCGATCTCGCCTTCGCCACACCACGAATCGCGATTCTTTTTACATTTAACGCACAATCTGACCCTCTTTTTAGCGATCATTTCCCAATTCACTTAGAACTCCAAGTCCCTTCAGGACAGACTAATTTTTACTCTCTGCCTAGATGGAACCTTCGCAAAGCCGACTGGTCCTCCTTTCAAAAACACATTGACACTAGTCACCCCGCAGACTCCCAGACCGACATTAACACATTTTTAAACACTATTCTCGCATCAGCACACCAGCACATCCCACACACACGCACACACACACAACACCACCCGAGGCAGCGTACTGCCCCGTGGTGGAACACAGAATGCCAAAGAGCTGTTGCCCTCCGGAAAAGAGCATTTCGAAAATTTCAATCTTGTATAACTGCAGAAAACGAGCACGAAGTACGGAAAACCCGCTCTTTGGCTAAAACAATCATTGACAAAGCAAAAAAAGAATCTTGGCAGGAATTCTCATCTACCTTTAATCGATTTACCTCCCTCTCAAAAATTTGGACATTAATTAAATCGTTTTCAAATAAAAGACCACCGCCATACAAAATCCCACACTTACAAATACACAACACATCATACACGCTTCCCCTAGAGGTGGCGACACAATTTGCACAACACTACGCTAGCATATCATCAACCCAACAATGTACACCAACTTTTACTAACCAACTTAACGATCAATTTCAATCTATTAGCTTTGACTCTAATAACGTAGAAATCTACAACTCTCCTTTTACCAACTCCGAGTTAACGTATGCTATCGGTAAATGTGGTAAAACTTCTGTAGGGCCAGATCAAATTGATTACTCTTTCTTTAAAAACTTGACAGAGACTGGTCTCACCAACTTACTAACAGCCTTCAACACCATGTGGTTTGATGGCACTTTCCCTGAATCTTGGCATAATAGTACGCTAATTCCTATAATTAAACCTCGCAAACCCAAATCTTCTCCCGCTAGCTATCGCCCTATTTCTCTAACTAGTTGTGCATGTAAACTATTCGAACGCATGGTTAATGGACGCATCAGGACATACATTGAATCAAATAATTTACTTTCCCCACACCAAAGTGGTTTTCGACCTGGTCGCTCCACTGCGGACAATTTAGTTGGTCTTATCGACTCTGTCCAGCGCGGCTTTCGAGGGAGAGAGGTCACAGTTGCCCTCTTTCTTGATTTGAGAGCTGCGTTTGACAGAGTCAACAAAACCGCACTTCTAGTAAAGGTCCATAAGGCCGGAATTCGAGGTCGACTCGCCAAATTTATCCAAAACTTTTTAGAAAATAGAACTTTTAATGTAAGGTGCGGCAACACATATTCTCCAAATCAAAATCAGGACCACGGTGTCCCACAGGGATCGGTCCTCTCCCCGACCCTATTTTTAATTATGATTAACGACATCTTCAGTAATATTAATAAGATCGACAAAGGTCTCAAATTTTCAATGTACGCTGATGACCTGGCGGTGTGGTTCTCGCACCCGAGTGTCGATCAAGCCAGCAAAATGTTACAACTAGTACTCATTGATATAAAAGTATGGTGCGACCAATGGGGTCTGGAAATTTCTCCAAGTAAATCTGCATCTCTAATTTTTTCAAAGAAACCTGCATATGTGGAACCCTACATTCCATTAAAATATAACAATCAAACTATCCCTTTCGTCAAATCATTCAAGTACCTGGGAATAACGCTAGACACACGTCTCTCGTTCATCCCACACTTCAATGATTTAGTGCAGAGATGTACGCGACGAATTAATATTATGAAGTCATTGGCTGGTCGAGAGTGGGGCGCAGATCGTGCCACTCTCCTCCAACTATATACTTCCCTGATACGCCCAGTACTGGACTATAACGCATTCTTATTTGATGACATATGTTCCAAACAAATTAAAAAATTGCAAACTGTCCAAAACGCTGCCTTGCGCATCGTGACTGGAGCCTGCCGCACCACCAACACCACAAACTTACACATCGACACTAACATTCCCACACTCTGCCGCCGACGCAAATACACACTACTTAGATTCTACGCCAGAGCAAGTTCACACCCCACACGCCCAACATTCCACATTTTAAATCACCCCGCACCCACTAGACGACAAACACTACTACAAAAACGACACCCGCTTATCAGTCACAGAATCAGACAAACACTCACACTATTCAACATCGCTCACATCACCACAATGCCAACGCCACCACTCACACCTCACTGGCTCGACACAACACCAGACACACACCGCCTCTTCACACACAACAAAAACACAGTCACCGCGTCAGAAACACTCTCACTCTTCCACGAACACAAATCACAACACAACACATACACATACATATACACAGACGGTTCACGGGGCGAAGGCCGAACCGGTGGTGCATTCTACACAAACACAGTTAGCAATAACTTTAGACTTCCCGACATAAATAGCGTATACACAGCGGAATTGTCAGCCATTTTATTAGCATTAATATACGTCAGAAAAGAAAAACTTAAGGAAGTAGTTATTTGCACAGACTCGTCCGCCTCGCTCACGGCTATTTCCTCGATTAGTGAATGTAGAAACCCGATAGTATTTAAAATCAGACAACTAATCAAGTATTTAAACAGTAAAAACAATAGTATTAAATTCCTCTGGATCCCAGGACACGCAGGTATGCCGGGAAACGAGGAAGCCGACAGACTTGCGAAATTGAGCCTAGAATTACCTTCAGTAAACCAACTTCCAAGCCCAGTATCAGACGTGTTAAATTATATTAATTCTCAACTTAGCGTACTGCGCCAGAGCGAGTGGGACGCCGCTCCGCATTTTCATCTTTATCCAATCAAGCCAAAAGTCCAACATTTTATATCTAGTCACCAGAATTGTAGAGAGAAGGAGGTAATTTTGGCGCGCCTCCGTCTCGGCCATACAAAAATTACTCATTATTATATTATGGAGAATCTCCCGCCACCAAATTGCCAACATTGCCCAGGTTATCCGCGCTACACAATCAAGCACTTACTTATTACTTGCCCAGTACACAACGATAAACGACAGAACATTATTAATTACACACAACAAAATGGCATCACATTAAATCTTCAAACACTGTTAGGTGATAGTTATCCTGAATTGATAGGTCTCCTCTTAGATTATCTCTACCAAACACGATTAGCTAATCAAATATAACAGGGGTTTTTGGCCTTGCGCATTTTTGGCCCACCGCGCAGGTTTTTTCCCCTTTGCCTAGACGCTGGGTTTTTTATTATTCAGGACTTTTCGCCCAGCTAAATACACCCCACAACCAGGTCTCGCCGAGGCGCCGGAGCCAGGGAGACTGGCAACAGTCTCCCGTTGTGGCAATGACGGCACCGCCACGGCTCCATCAACACTGACACTGTACAAGTGTATTGTAATAAAAATATGTATGCATGTGTGTCTCGTGTTTGACTTATTTTTGACTTTGAACGAAATACTTAACGTAATGCTAGATACTATTTTTGACCTTGAACGAAATACTTAACGTAATGCTAGATATTATATTTGACCTTGAACGAAATACTTAACGTAATGTTAGATATTATATTTACTTTAAACAAATAATTTTTCCGGGTACAAATAAACCGGTTAACGTAATTAGTAACGTAAAATAGCTGCCCTAGTCCCTAGTTTGCTCTGGGTCACATAAACCGGATAACGTAACTCTTTTCCTGGCAAATTGCCAGATGTCACTCCCCACCCGGAATATGGCTATAGGCCGGTCCGGGAAAAGAAAAAGAAAAAGAAAAAAAGGTCACAATTTTATAGTTTTCAGTACCAGTGGCTGCAGAAAGCTCGCATATTTCATGTATGTATAAGTTCCTTCGCTGAGTTCTTTTCAGCCTTTTGTGAGATTCATACATTAATCAATTAATTAAATAAAATACATTTGTTGTGAATCGGATTGCATAATGATTGTTCAATTTTTCGGAAACCAACGAAGTTACCGCTCTAAATTAGACGATCTCATCGGAACCGAGCGACGTTAAATTAACCCGCGCGGCGCTGGGGGGTAAATTTTATCCCCCCTCCCGGATTTTTTCCATAACTTGAATACTATGGCAGATGTCGAAGTAAAACTTTCGGTACCTGATGGTGCATGAATTCTACATCTTGTGTTACAATTTTGTTGAAATTAGTGAGAATTTTGAGGAGATAATTACGTTTTAGTGACGTCATGTCATGTCATTTTTGGTGAAAAAACGTTGAATGTTTGACAAATCGTAGAAAACAGCGTATTGATGCAAATTGCAAAACAAAACGTCAAAAGAAAGGCAATAACATTGTCTTTAACATGGCTATCTCAGATGTTCAAAATGTTGGGTTTTTTATGCCCAAAAATGCAAAAAAAAAAAAAAATTGGAATAATTTCCACAAAAGTTTTTTGTTTGAATATTTTCACAAAACCGGAAGATATATTAGAGAACCGAGTATGAAGGATGTTCAAACCGAATTTCAAAGCAATTTCTTTATTTCTGACTGACTTATGGCTCTCTAAGAATAAGTAACTCCTGACGTCATTTTTTAATTGCGTTTTATTTTGCTTTTACTGACCAGATACAGACAAATAAATGCCACCACTGTATTTCGAAGACCAAACTAGTCTAGAAACATGCAATATTTATTTAGATTAATCAATTTCAAATTTTGACCTTATTGTGACCTGACCTTGACCTGAGGGCGATTATATGGTGTCAGGCTGTGAAAATGGCTGCTTGTATCGAATTATACGTGTAAAAAACCCATACAACATGTGTCGCATGGCTTTCGTAGACCTGTGACCTTTTGTGACCTGACCTTGACCTTGACCTTTGCTTAAAATTTCACTTTTACTTATGCGGGAGATGCATTATACACTTGGGAGCACTTTGTGAGATAATAGTTGCAATACAAGGCTTTGGATGGAAAGTATAGCCCAAAAACCCAAATACTTAAATTTTGACACTTGACCTGACCGTGACTTGACATGTGACCTTATGTTAATAATGTCGGGCATGCGTTAGATTCTTCTTACTGAGAGCTTTCGATCGCCGCCTTGCGAGTTTCGCTGCGGTTATTGGTTCGGAAGATACGAGGGGGGTACAATTTACCCCCCAGCACCGCACGTTCGGATGGATACCCCAGCGCCGCGCGGGTTAAGGTCTCTCCTTTTTTAGACAATTGATTGCGTTTTTGATCACAATGTTATATTTCTTTGCCATTAATATTTTCATTTTAGCCCTATTTAACTCAATTGCGTATATTATTTAATCAAACCTGATTATCTAGTATACTTTTTAGCCTCTTTTGGGGCGTTTTCGGTATGTTTTGTAGAAAGAACTAACACAACCTAAAATTGCCAGATTTGCTCATGAATGTGAATATTCAAAGCAAACTAACGGTAAATATTGCAATTTAAGAGCATATACTTATACATTCATTCTTAAAATTATGATTGATACCAAAAATCACCGGAAAAAAACGTGTTCTTACAAGCCATATACCCATTTACCCCAAACGCCCCAATCGACCCAAACGCAAAACGCTTCGTGAAAACGGCTAGAAAGATAAATTTGAAAATTTCACCTTAGGTCAAGTTCAAGGTCAAAGTCAAGGTAGCCAAAGTAGGTCACGTTGCATCATAGAAGACGCCTATTGACGAAACAAACACAATGGTATCATTTTCAGATCTATATCTATATCATGTCAAGAGTTATTGCAAAGAAATGTGGTGACTGGACACTGTTTCCAGGTCAGCGCTACTTTACCATTCATTCCATCAAAAACAATTCGCAGCGACAAGCACTCCGCTTGTCACTGCGTTTCGTAGTTATTGAAATATTAGCGGAAGCGGAAATCAACCCTTCGTGGTCAGCACGAACTTCTGGCAGTTTTCGGTTTATAACTTTATCAGTTATCAAGATATCGACTTGAATTTTTGATGAGTACATATACTGGTATAATATCTCACGAACTAGACAGGGATTTGTATTTTTTCAACGGAAATTTTATATACATGTAAAAAAAAAAATATTCTTCAAAATTTCTAAATTATTTCATCAAAATATCGAAAATCCGAGATAACCATCTTATACCCCTTGCAATTGTCTAATGTACCTTTTTGTCTTGTATTTTTCAGAAAAAAAAATAAGCCCCAACGAGTGTTTAAACATGCAAACCTTTGGTATTAAAAATGCCCGAACATGCCTCCCAAAAAGTGATCCTGGGGCCGCCTCTGAGGCAGATTTATGAAAGAAAAAACATCAGATGCGCAATGACAAGCTACGAAAAGTCAGAAATATTGAAGACCTTAGATTCAATAATAAATGTGTAGCACACAAAAAACCTCCGGAGGGGGCCGATTCGACCCCCCCCCCCCCTCCCCGGACAGGAATAGGGTTAACATAAATACTAAGTTGAAATTGGGAAATGTAAACACTGGCAATGTTTCGTTAGAAATTGCAGGTTATTAATCCTAGTAAAACGACTTTTTGGGCGATGACCGAGAGAGCGCGCTCTGGTAAAGCTAAAACAGGTTTGAAATATGAAACGGTAAGGGAGCATACTTGGTAGCAAGACAGTCATTTTAGTCCTCAAGAGAAATTGCCAGGCCGCAATGCATGCCAACATAAATGTTTAGTTGCATTAAATTGTTCATGATCTTCTTTCCAAATCCGCCCAAAAGGGAGTGTGTCCTGAGCGCTGCATGTCCCAGCGTTTATATCAATGCTTAGAATAATACAGTCATTAATCAAAAATCATTTTAGCAAGGTTTTTTGTTCATTTTGATGTTCGCGTTTGCCAACTGCAACGCGCTGTGGTATCACCTCTATCAGAACGCACCATACCAAAAACAAAATTGATTTGATGGACCTATCCAATGGTGAAGACCCAATCATAATCGGGGCAGTGGTTGCCAAGTTATTAGCTTTCGAAAAGCGTCTGTATGGCCGAGTCGGGCCGGGTCGAGCCGGGTCAAATGTAAATGTATCTAGTAAGTTGACGAGAAGCCTCAAGGGTGCTTCGCGCCCGCTCGGTAATAAATACTAAGTTGAAATTGACAAAAGAAAAGAAGAGAAAGCAGGTCATGATGACTGTGACTTAAAACGCACCGACTGCTGTGGTCATTTGGCGCCTAGGCTCCTGTGGCAAGCATGTGAATATCAAGGACAGATGATTGAATCCATGCTGAGGTAAGATAAATGAGGTAAAATGCATGTAACATAAGACCATCGTACGGCACAGACACCGGGAATGTACGTCGGGCACCGAAGCACTGCTCTTCTACACACTCATGCCGGGCACCGCACCACCCCTCCTCTTTCACTAGCACAAGGTCGGCTCCTCCGACCGTCAGGCGCCAGGTGTCCAGTGCGCATGCGCCACCAGCAGAGGCCGTGTATATAAGGTAAGCGTCTGCGGCAGAAGTCAGAGTCAAACAGTTTCAGCACCTCTCCTCACCTCCCTCTTCTGACGTCATGGCGATGAAACTGGCAAGTACTCGGATATTTGTTTTAAATAACTTCTTTGTATTTTTGCTGATGTCACAAATATTGTCTACATTAAAACGACATTAATTTAAAAAATCAGCTTTTTGTATTCATTGACGTATAAATCCACTGAATGTCATGCAAATGAAAAAGATACATGAAATAATCTGTCAATGAAAAGAAAGGTGCCATATTTCACGCTTCTTCA
The DNA here is from genome assembly GCA_036785665.1 of Chirona hameri. Classification (NCBI taxonomy): domain Eukaryota; kingdom Metazoa; phylum Arthropoda; class Thecostraca; order Balanomorpha; family Balanidae; genus Chirona; species Chirona hameri. The sequence goes on from JAXIVJ010018868.1 coordinate 13,824, forward strand.
AGCGACAATATTTTTCGTCCGTGCACGTGCTGTTGTGACACAGTGTGCTCTGTTGTCCTCAGATCAGTATGTTGGCCTGTGTGGCTGTGGCCACGGCCAACCATCCGCCACCGTATGGACATCCGGCTCCGCAAAATGTGAGTACCATATAGTATATTATACCATATAATATATAGTATCCATATCAGGTGTAGTCTTTAAAATTAGGTAAGATGTACCTAACTAAGTATTTTTTTCGGCTGTACGATTTTTTATATAGCTCATCCTAATAGATGTATTATAGCTTATACTCATTCCTAATTTCCAGACACATTGGCAAGTAGAGGAAACCTGAAAAAGGAAATGTATTACTTATGGTATATAGTTTAGACCTAAAGGTAATGGGCATACTCCTAAGGTATGACAATTACAGGAAGTACGTTTTTATCGTATACTAAATTTTATGAAAACTCTTTACCACTTTTGGACTTCACGAGGGAAAAAAACTGTGACCAAATTGTTTGGATAATATATGCTAATGCTGTTTGTGTTCATCTTTATTAGGGCGGTTACCAGCAGCACTACTGCGACCCGACAGGGGCGCCGGCCTGCGCCGCCAATTCGACGCTCACCTATTGCCTCGAGGACGCAGAGTATCCGGCCTATGAGATCAAGGGGGCCATCTCGCAGGACCACCTGTTCGCCAAGAAGTACGCCGACATCGGCACCCAGTCGGCCGACGAACTGGTCGACGGCCTGACCGCCGAGCAGGAGGCGGCATTCGACTATGCCTACTATACGGGCTCGTCCAAGGGCGACAGTCCGTACGACGTGACGCACTGGGCCGGCCCGGCCGGCTACATCTGCCCCAGCGACGTGGCCTACGCGCAGCCGCGCCGCGCCCAGAACGTGGCCGGCGAGTGGCGCGTCATCGTCAACGACGTGCACTACTACACGCAGACGGCGCGTCTCGAGACGTGCCTGCACCCGGACTCCGCGTGCCGCGCGCTGGCGCCCTGCTACCAGAGCAAGTGCACCCAGAAGTACATCTACCACCGCATGCTCTCGTTCGACCCTTGTGACGCGTACAAGGGCCTCTTCATCGACATCTACCGGCTGCCGTCCGCCTGTAGCTGCCACGTTCCTACCCTCTGATTGGCTCACGTCGCGCGTGACGTCACTGAACCAAAGCTAGACACCACGGCGAGCGAGCACACCGGCCTGTGCAGCGCCCGGGTCGGCTGAAAACTACTCCCCCCAGAGACTGCCGCCGCGCCGCCCGCCGAGACATCGAGGCTGCTGTGTTGTGTGCGTGTGTGCTGGCTCTCCGGCTGAGTGTCGCAACTCTGTCTCTCCCTGTCCTCTCCTATGCTGATAAAACAAAAACACAATACAAACAGCATAACAGATGACGGCATTGTTTTCATGAGAAACAGGGTATAGCAGGAAGCCCTTGAGGACGAAGTCGTTCCCATGATTGGGAAAGCATTTCGCATATATTTAATACCTTCTGACCTGAAATGCGGACAGTTTTCAGGATGCACGCTGTTGGCAGCACCATGCAAAATATTATAGAAGTTACATGTCAAATGCAGGATATTTGGAAGCCACATTTCTTCATTTTATCGAACTCAGAGAAAAATAGGAATTCCCATTATATTTTTAAAAACTGGATGCTATGACTGAGCATCGTAATAATATAAAGAGAGATTATAATTAGCATGATCCTCATTGATATTTCAAAAAATAAAACAAAGTTAACCCGCGCACTGCAGGGGCTTTGCACCGAACACGAACTGCAGGGGAAGGGGGGTGTGATTTCCGCCCCCCCCCCCTCTGAGATCTTGAAATTTACGCAATGTAGCGAGAAGCGGAAAAAGGAATTTGATAGCTTCATACATGTTCTATCGAAAGTATTTTTGTGTTTTTTTAAGTCAGGTCAAAATTGAGGTCACCAGAGGTCATCAAAGGTCAAATGTTCCATTTTTTTCTGTTGTAGGACTTCGCTCCAGAAATTACCATATATCTCGGGAACTGTGCTAGCTAGAAACAAACGGGAGAAGCGATCGCCAGCCTTTAAAATTTGCAATAAACAATATGTCCACAATTTTAACTGGGGTCAATATTTGGGACACCAGAGCTCACGTTTTTTGCTAAATCGTTTTTCGCTATTTACTTTTTACGTAATAAAGATAACGGAAAACTGTTTACGCCATTGTGTTTATCTTGCAAAGGCGCTTTGAATGATGTGCATGGTGACCTTGTTAAATTTACTTAAAAATTTGACCTCAGGCAAAGGTCAAGTGGTGACCCAAGTAGGGCATGTTGCATATGGGAAGACGTGTCTCGACGAGACAAATACATTGATGTCTGTTTCACTCATCTATCTTAATTATGTCGGGAGTTATTGACAAAAAAGTGATGGTGACCTCGCATGACCTCAAATGACCCAATAGGGGTCACTGAACAAAACGTACACTTGGATCATCAAGAATATCCTATAATAACATGATGCAGAAGTAATTGGACTAGTATCATGCATATCCTTGAAATAGGAAGCATTTGTATATTACCCCATTGACATTTACCCCATTGACTATTATGGGGAGGTTGCCAAATTGACCTGACCTTAGGTCACCGATATCAAAATTTCGAGTATTGCTAATTATAAGTATTGATGCCCTCATGACATCTTGTAAGTTTCAACCTGATCGCTGACAAACTCTGGCTTTGGCACAACTACAAACATTTTTGGTGGTGGGGTCACTTGATCTGGTCTGGTGACCTGACCTGAGATGACCCGAGCAAATTTGTTTTATCTCAAAGTGTGCCCAATTGATGTCCTAACAGGTGTATCAAACCCGGCGACGCTGCGGGCCGCCGTTTTTTCGCTATCTTTGACAAACCTGAGGGGGGCGGAAATCACCCCCCCCCCCTGCACTGCAGGGGGGGGCTGATTCCCGCCCCCCTCAGGTTTTTAAAATTTGTGTCAACCAACTTGTTGACACAAATTTTAAATGCCACATTTCTGAATTAAGGCTTAAAAAAACGAAAGCATGGCACAGTATTGGATGAAAATGCTTGTTCCCACACAGCTCAAGCTGGGCCTGGACCAGTGGTCTGCCGAACATTGCTTAGAATGGTTTTTTTAAAATAATATCTGCTAAGTTGATGTCTCATAATTTTACTTCTGCAGAATGGGACAACATTTGTGTTTGGAAGATTTGAAGAGCATAAGCAAAACCAGGAGACTTAACAGGAGACACAAGAAATCACCTAACAATACGAAATGAAAAGATGGCAAAACCTGTACAATTTTTGGACTGTCCAATTCGGAGCAAGGAATGATAAAACAAATAAAACAAAAGTTCAAGATCAGAAACAATGTGAACTAGCTTGAAAAGTGCAAAATGAAGTGCAATTTGGGTATAACATGAGATTCAGAATCAGATTATATTCGAATGAGGTCCACAGCAGGGTGGCTTTTCACACACGCACATCATCATAGGTAAACAAGTATAAAAAATAGAGCGTCACTATAACTAAAACATAGCCAAAATCAGGAGACATTACAACATTGACTGTAATGTCTCCTCACTTTGGCGAAACCTGGTTCCCGCTCTAACAAAAGAACAGTCTATCCCATTCTATAGAAATCTGAGTTAGTAGTGGTCCTTTTGAATTATTTATGGTATCTCTGAAGTTACAAAGTATTGGTAGGTAGGTAGGTAGGTGCATATATACTTACAATAATACTAGATTTACCATGGTAAATCTAGTATTATATATATTGTGATTGGAAGATTTGCAGAGCATAAGCAAAACCATATAACCTATGTGACATGTGCCATGTGATGTGACATATAACAGGAGACACAACAAATCACCTAACAATACGAAATGAAAAGATGGCAAAACCTGTACAATTTACCATGGTATGTTCGACTTACAGTTCGACATAAAATCCGACTATGTCGAACTGTAAGTCGAACATAGTCGATCAGAACAATGCACTCATGATTTAACCCTATTTGTAACAGGGGGAGGCGAATTCCGCCCCCCCCCCCCCTCATGTTTTTCGCAGATATCTCCAGAACGGCTGGGAGCAGGCCCATGCAATTTTGGTACTTTTCATAGCATTGAATACCGCATTTGGAGTCAAAATTTTGAGTCCTAAACCTGAACATAGGCGGTTCCAGGGCACAGTTTTGGGTGGGTTCGGAGGCGACATTTCGCGATAATACGGAAATGCGACCTTCACGGGTTTCTTCCTAACTGCCTCAAGTATGAAAGCGTTACATTGGTTTACGGTGATTGCAACAAGTGCAAATTAGTTGATGTTAATGAAATATCATAAAAATTGCATGGCAGAGGCGGTTTCAGGGGCTTGAAAAGGGGGGGGGGGGGGTTCCAGGAAGTATTCAATGCTTGGCGGGACGCCAATAGAGCGATGTAAGGGACATTTATAGCTATCAAGATGTAAAAGATAGCTTCTGCTTCCATTATTTGCATAATTTATTGCATATAGAGTTTCAGGGGCATGTTCAGGCACATGAAAAGGGGGGTGACTGGCATGGTGATGACGATATGCCAGCGATAACGGCGCAATAGACGTTTAGCTTATAATGATATATGCACATATGAGGCTAGAAAAGTGAATAAAGTCATTTTTGGCAGAGGCGCGCTCAGGAATGGAAGAAAGGGGGTCATATTATTGCAAGGAAACTAAGAGGCATGGGCGTACAATGACATAACATACTGCAGTTTTCGAATGAAACACGCACCACAGGCTACTCTACGAACGATTATAAGATAATAGGCGAGTTCAGGTAGGGTAAAAAGGGGGGGGGTAAGCAATATTAATTGAAGTTGTAGTGAAATAGTCACTGTTCACTAGTTAGTATCATAATAGCGGGTAATATACTTATCAAAAGGTCTTGTGCCGCCCCAGTATGGATGCTGGATACGCCTATGATGAAGTACAACATGCAAAAAGGAACTATTTACGATCAGTAACCTATTTATAGTGCTGGGTAGCAATTTGTCTGCAGTTAATATTTTTCCCCAATTTGATCTCCCTTTTTCACTAACCTGGTACCGCCTATGGCAAAAAAAAAGAAGATTTATAACAGTTTTTCTAATGTCACAATCACATACCATTTAATTTATTAAAAAACATCCATAAATGGTTTTATTACGCATTTACTTCACCCCATATTGAGTGACCTGCACACGCTTTTGATTTTTGAATTTTCAAACGTCACCATCATATATCAATTTTCAGTTCAATCTCTATCGATTCCTATTAGTTGTGTTAAAATCGGTCGATAAACATGAAAGCTATTTTGGATAAAAAATACCTCTAAAATTTGTAGTTTTTGCCCCCCTGTTGTCCCCCTATCCAAAATTTCGATTTTTTTTACTATTTAGAAATGTAGATCGTGTTGAGGGGAAGCAAACACCGTTTCATTTTTGAAAATCAAACGGGTAGATTTCGAGATCTCCGGGGGGCGGAATCCGCCCCCTCCCCCCTGTTACAAATAGGGGTAGCCAGGAGCCTGTTACAAATAGGGTTAACCCTCGACAGTGCAGGGGGTGGACAAATAGGGTTAACCCCCCTCGGTTTTTCGGGAATATCTCGCGTAAATATCAACCGATTGCGATGAAACTTTCAGTACCTTACTTATGAACAATGTTACATATTTTCTGAAATTTATTAAGTTGTAGGTCGCATGACCCGTGACCTTTGACCTGTTTTTTAAGGTCATGTCAGGCGGAAATGGCGTCCCGTAGTATTTATCCTTGTATCTTGTGCAGTTGCATAGTGTTTGTTGTTCAGGAGCATATGCACAGGTGTTTCCAGGTGACAGTTGTAGTTTTCACTGATATTTTGACCTCGATTGACCTTTTCAGAGGTCAACCAAGGTCACTGACCTCCAATGACCTCATATTAATTTTTTGGCTTCTGGCAGTTTATAGGGCATTTTGTGACGCTGATTTCAAATATGGGATTCATTTTACATAATTATATGTTCCACTGGGTCATGCGCCCCCACAGGTCAACCGAGGTCACTGACCTCAAATGACCTGACATGACCTAACATGACCTTTTTTGGAATTTGGCAGTTTCTAGGACTTTTTGTGACGCTGATTTGAAATTTGCACCCATTTAGCATAATTATATGCTCATTCCTGATTCTGCTCGATTAAATTCAATTTATACGCATTTACAATTTGGTTGAATTTTGGGTCATTGACATGACCTCAGAGATCACCTAATGACCTAGGAACTTAAAATCGGGTGTCAATGACTTCCTCTCATGACAAGCGATGCGCTCGTTTTTGAATCGAAGCTCTTAGGGGGGTCGTACCCCCCCCCCCCCTGCACGGTCACGCACTGATCGGACGCTGTACGGGCGAGGGTTAACACGCGCCCTGGAGAGGGGGCGAAATCCGCCCACCCCTCCGGTTTTTCGAGGATAACGCAAAAACGGCGGCGCGCAGCGCCGCCATTTTTTGTATACCTGTTTAGAAATGAACTTTCCGCATTATGTAAAATTCTTGGCCTCAGGTCATTTCAGGTCAGGTCACCAGACCAGGTCACGTGATGACCTCAACTCCAAAACGTTTGCAGTAGTACCACAGCCACAGTTTTACGCCGATCGGTTTCAATCTTGCAGGACTTCATAAGGTCATAGATACCAACAATTTGCTTATCTCGGATTTCTAATATCGGTGATCTAAGCTCAGATCAAATTTTGTGACCGCCAACACGGTTTATCAATAACTATCGACATAATGAAGATAGAGAAGAGAAAACGGTACCAATATGTTTGTCTCGTAGAGACACGTCTCCCAATATGCAACATGACCAACTTGGGTCACCACTTGACCTTGACCTGAGGTCAAATTTTTCAGTTGACCTAACCCGGTCACCATGAATATGATTCGAAGCGCCTTGACAAGACACACGCGATGGCGTAAACATAATTACTTTATCTTTATTAGGTAAAAGGTTATTTTGGGAAAACAGTTTTGAAAACAAAATCACCTTTTTGACATTCGATTACCTCTGGAGCCTAAACTATTGACCTGAGCTCAAATCTAAGGACACCTAGGTCGATTGCATTTTTCAATGACTTTCGATTGCTTTTTTTCTGTTTGCTGCTAACTATCATAGTTCCCGAGATATTTGGGAGTGTTCGAACCGAAGTCTTGAAAACTTGAAAATCTGACCCTTGATGACCTCTGGTGACCTCAATATTGACCTGAAAAAATTAACGAAATACTTTCGAAAGAGCTTGTCTCGAGCTATCTAGCGTCGTTTCCCGCTTGTCGCTACGTTGCGTGGTTTTCGAGATCATAGGGGGGGGGCGAAATCCCCCCCTCCAAGGCGTGTAATTATCAGAGGCCCTCCAGGGCGCGTGTTAACAGGTGTCTAGGCGGATAGTAACAATAGTAACAATAGTAACAATAGCCTCAAATAGTAACACTATCCACCTGTGTTGTGGATGAGACAGTAGATAGACGGAGAGTAGATTGATGAAGGTCATATTTAGGGCACGTGAGTTGTGTCCCCTTTTTCCGAATGGTCCAACACTGTTAAGTATTAATATTAGTTTTATTCCGCTGAAGGCTGAAACACAGTCTTCATGCAGCTGCGTGAAGTGGATGCGGGTGCCTATTCAAATACATGGGTAAATTTCATCAGTTGATTTTTTCTTCCCGCATCGTGCGCATCGTGCAGTTGTTGCAACCTCCGTTCAATGTATTTGAATAGGCACCCGTATCCACTTCGCGCAGTTGCGCGAAGACTGTGTTTCAGCCATAACCCTATTTGTAACAGGGGGGGGGGCGGATTCCGCCCCCCCCCCCCTCTCATGTTTTTCGCAGATATCTCCAGAACGGCTGGGAGCAGGCCCATGAAATTTTAGGAGTTTTCATAGAATTGAACT